>PISX010006697.1:0-95083 GCA_004024625.1 Mellivora capensis | reverse complement strand
TCCTGTACAAGTTCTAGCAGTTTTGGAGTGGAGCCTTTTGGGTTTTCCACATAGAGTATCATATCATCTGCAAAGAGTGATAGTTTGACTTCTTCTTTGCCGATTTGGATGCCTTTAATTTCTTTTTGTTGTCTGATTGCTGAGGCTAGGACTTCTAGTACTATGTTGAATAGCAGTGGTGATAATGGACATCCCTGCCATGTTCCTGACCTTAGCGGAAAAGCTTTCAGTTTTTCTCCATCGAGAATGATATTTGCAGTGGGTTTTTCATAGATGGCTTTGATAATATTGAGGTATGTGCCCTCTATCCCTACACTTTGAAAAGTTTTGATCAGGAAGGGATGCTGTACTTTGTCAAATGCTTTTTCAGCATCTATTTAGAGTATCATGTGGTTCTTGTTCTTTCTTTTATTAATGTATTGCATTACATTGATTGATTTGTGGATGTTGAACCAACCTTGCAGCTCTGTAATAAATCCCACTTGGTCATGGTGAATAATCCTTTTAATGTACTGTTTGATCCTATTGGCTAGTATTTTGGTGAGAATTTTCACATCTTTGTTCATCAAGGATATTGGTCTGTAATTCTCTTTTTTGATGGGATCCTTGTCTGGTTTTGGGATCAAGGTGATGCTGGCTTCATAAAATGAGTTTGGAAGTTTTCCTTCCATTTCTATTTTTTGGAACAGTTTCAGGAGAGTAGGTATTAATTCTTCTTTAAATGTTTGGTAGAATTCCCCTGGGAAGCCATCTGGTCCTGGGCTTTTGTTTGGAGTTTTTTGATGACTGGTTCAGTCTCCTTACTGGTTATGGGTCTGTTCAGGTTTTCTATTTCTTCCTAGTTCAGTTGTTGTAGTTTATATGTCTCTAGGAATGCATCCATTTCTTCCAGATTGTCAAATTTATTGGCATAGACTTGTTCATAATATGTTCTTATAATTATTTGTATTTCCTTGGTGTTCGTTGTGATCTCTCCTCTTTCATTCATTACTTTATTTATTTGGGTTCTTTCTCTTTTCTTTTTGATAAGACTGGCCAGGGGTTTATCAATCTTATTAACTCTTTCAAAGAACCAGCTCCGTTGGTTCAACAAATCCGTTGATTTGTTCTATTGTTTTTTTTGGTTTCTATTTCATTGATTTCTGCTCTGATCTTTATTATTTCTCTTCTCCTGATGGGTTTAGGCTTACTTTGTTGTTATTTCTCTAGCTTCTTTAGGTTTAGGGTTAGGTTGTGTATTTGAGACCTTTCTTGTTTCTTGAGTAAGGCTTGTACCGCTATATATTTTCCTCTCAGGACTGCCTTTGCTGTGCCCCACAGATTTTGAACCATTGTGTTTTCATTATCATTTGTTTCCATGAATTTTTTTCAATTCTTCTTTAATTTCCTGGTTGACCCATTCATTCTTTAGAAGGATGCTGTTTAGTCTCCATGTATTTGAGTTCTTTCCAAATTTCCTCTTGTGATTGATTTCTAGCTTCAGAGCATTGAGGTCTGAAAATATTCAGGGAATGATCCCAATCTTTTGATACCATTTGAGACCTGATTTATAACCCAGGATGTGATCTATTCTGGAGAATGTTCCATGTGCACTAAAGAAGAATGTGTATTCTGTTGCTTTGGGATAATATGTTCTGAATATATCTGTGATGTCCATCTGGTCCAGTGTGTCATTTAAGGCCTTTATTTCCTTGTTGATCTTTTGCTTGGATGATCTGTCTATTTCAGTGAGCGGAGTGTTAAAGTCCCCTACTATTATTGTATTATTATCGATGTGTTTCTTTGATTTTATTATTAATTGGTTTATATAGTTGGCTGTTCCCATGTTAGGAGCATAGATATTTAAAATTGTTAGATCTTCTTGTTGGACAGACCCTTTGAATATGATATAGTGTCCTTCCTCATCTCTTATTGGAGTCTTTGGCTTAAAGTCTAATTGATCTGATATAAGGATTGCCACCCCAGCCTTCTTCTGATGTCCATTAGCATGGTAAATTGTTTTCCACCCCCTCACTTTAAATCTGGAGGTGTCTTCAGGTCTAAAATGAGTTTCTTGTAGGCAGCATATTGATGGTTTTTTGTTTTTAATCCATTCTCTAATATCTTACATGCCTTTTTCGAGCCTGGCTAGAACCTTGAGAATCATCATTCTGAACTCTAGATCTGACATATTACCAATGTCCATATTGATTAGGTCCCTAGCCTTTGGTATTGCCTCTTGTTCTTTTTTGTGGTGAGTTTTTCTGTCTTGTCCTTTTGTCCAGATAAGAATATATGGAGGAGCAAATAAAATACTAAAAGTGTAGCAAAGACCCCAGGAAAATGCGCTTTAACCAAATCAGAAGAGACCCCAAATCATGGGGGGGGGAGAAAGGGGATAAAAAGAAGTTCAGAAAAAAAAAAAAAAAGAAAACAAATTAAAAATATATATAAAAAAGAAAAAAATATATATATTAGACTGGTGACTATAATAGGGTCACCCACATAATTTTGGGAGTATTTTGGTCTCTTAGAAGAAACTACCTCCCAAAATTTTAAAGAATGAAAAACATATATAAGGGTAAACACAATGAAGGGATGGAATATGCCTATAAAGATGAAAAAAAATTTTTTTAATTTCTAAAAAAGGAGTTGATAAAGTGAGTTGGTTGGGAGAATAAAGAAAAAGAAAGTGGAGAGATTTTGCTCAGGCTGGAGACTAGAACAAGCCCGGAGCTAGGTTTAGGGTACATTTTGATCTATTAGAAGAAGTTGTACCCCAAATTTTTTAGAAGAAAAAACCCTATGTGTATACAAAAAATAAAGGTAGATACAATGAAGGATAAAATATGACTATAATAATGAAGGTTCAAAAACGATTTTTTTAAATGAAAGTTATTGTTAAGATAAACTAGTTAAAAATGTTAAAAGAGGAAAGGGTAAAATTTTAAAAAAATTTAGAAGAAGAAAAAAAAATTAAATTAACTGCAAGACTAAAGAATCATGGGGAGAAAGCCATGAATTCCATGCTTTGCTATCTCCTCCTCTGGAATTCCACTGTTCTCCTTGATAAATGAACTTCGTCCTGGTTGGATTTCTTGTTGATCTTCTGGGGGAGGGGCCTGTTGTAGTGATTCTCAAGTGTCTTTGCCCCAGGCGGAGTTGCACCGCCCTTACCCGGGGCCGGGCTAAGTAATCTGTTCGGGTTCGCTTTCGGGAGCTTTTGTTCCCTGAGCACTTTCCGTAGAGTCCGGAGGACGGGAATGAAAATGGCGGCCTCCCAATCTCCGGCCTGGAGGAGCCGAGAGCTTGGGGCCCCACTCCTCGATGCGCCCTCAGAGAAAAGCCCCAGCCACTCCCGTCTCCCTCGCCTCTGGCCGAGCTCTGAGCTCACCCAGCCTGTGGCCGGTTCA
The DNA here is from genome assembly GCA_004024625.1 of Mellivora capensis. Classification (NCBI taxonomy): domain Eukaryota; kingdom Metazoa; phylum Chordata; class Mammalia; order Carnivora; family Mustelidae; genus Mellivora; species Mellivora capensis. The sequence continues at coordinate 91,691 of PISX010006697.1, read as the reverse complement.
AGGTGACCCCGAGCTGAGAGCTCACTCCTGGGCTCTGTCTCTGTAGCCGGCTTCCCCGCTCTGATACCTGTGAGCTCTGCGACACTCAGACACCCCCAATCCTTCTGTGACCCCGCGTGGGCTTCACCCCGGTTTAGCCTCTGGAGCGATGTCCCTCCGTGGAGCAGACTTTTATAAGTCCCGATTTAGTGCTCCGTTGCTCCGCCGCTTGCCGGGAGCCAGCCCCTCCCCCGCGGTCTATCCTCCCGTCGCTTTGGATTCACTTCTCTGCCAGTCCTACCTTTCAGAAAGTGGTTGATTTTCTGTTTCTAGAATTGCTGTTCTTCTTCTCTTCGGTCTCCTGTTGGATTTGTAGGTGTTCGCAATGGTTTGATAAGCTCTCTAGCTGATCTCCTGCTACCTGATGTCGTCTCAGCTGCTACTTCTCCGCCATCTTGACTCCTCCCCCTGTTTTTGTTTTTTATCCATTCTGATACCCTGTGTCTTTTGACTGGGGCATTTAGGCCATTTACATTCAGGGTAACTATTGAAAGATATGAATTTAATGCCATTGTATTGCCTGTAAGATGACTGTTACTGTATATTGTCTCTGTTCCTTTCTGGTCTGTTACTTTTAGGCTGCTTCTTTGCTTAGAGGACCCCTTTCAAATTTCCTGTAGAGCTCATTTGTTGTTTGCAAATTCTTTTAGTTTTTGTTTATCCTGGAAACTTTTTATCTCTCCTATTTTCAGTGACACCCTAGCTGGATATCTTATTCTTGGCTGCATATTTTTCTCATTAGTGCTCTGAATATATCATGCCAGTCCTTTCTGGCCTGCCAGATCTCTGTGGATAGGTTCTTCTGCCAATCTAATATTTGTACCATTTTATGTTACAGACCTCTTGTCCCTAGCTGCTTTCAGGATTTTCTCTTTGTCACTGAGACTTGTAAGTTTTACTATTAGATGATGGGGTGTGGACCTATTTTTATTGATTTTGAGCAGGGTTCTCTGTGCCTCCCGGATTTTGATGCTTGTTCCCTTTGCCAAATTGGGGAAATTCTCTGCTATAATTTGCTCCAATACACTTTCTGGCCCCCCCTTCTTCTTCTGGGATCCCAATTATTCTAATAGTGTTTCATCTTATGGTTGCATCTGTCTCTCGAATTCTCCCCTTTTTGTCCAGTACTTGTTTGTCTCTCTTTTGCTCAGCTACTTTATTCTCCATTATTTGGTCTTCTATATCACTAATTCTTTCTTCTGCCTCATTTGTCCTAGCACTAAGAGCTTCTATTTTTGATTGTACCTCATTAATAGCTTTTTTTTATTTCAACTTGGTTAGATTTAGTTCTCTTATTTCTCCAGAAAGGGATTTTATTTCTCCAGAAAGCAATTCCCTAGTATCTTCCATGCTTTTTTCAAGCCCAGCTAGCACCTTGATGATCATCACTCTGAACTCTAGTTCTGACATATTACTAATGTCCATATTGATTAGGTCCCTAGCCATCAGTACTGCCTCTTGTTCCTTTTTTTTTTTTTTTTTTTGTGGTTAGTTTTTCTGCCTTCTCATTTTATCCAGATAAGAATAGATTAATGAGAGAATAAAATACTAAAAGGGTAGCAACGACCCCAGAAAAATATACACTAACCAAATCAGAAGAGACCCAGAACCAGGGGGAGAAGAAAGAGGGGAAAAAAGAAATATATCTATATCTACATCTATATCTATAGATATAGATATAGGTATGTATATATATTTTCAACTGGTGAATAGAACAGAGCCACACCCTTGTTTTTGAGATGTATTTTGGTCTGTAAAGGTAAGGGTAAACATGATGAAGGTACGGAATATGACTGTAAAGGTGAATTTTAAAAGATCCTTAAAAAGGAATTGATAAGAAACTGGTTGAAAAAAGAAAAAAAAAAAAAAGAATGTGATCAGCCTGGAGACTAGAACAAAGCCATGTGCTATATTTTGGCTATATTTTGATGTATTAGAAGAAACAGGATCCCAAAACTTTAAAGAAAACAATATTTTTACAAAAAATCAGGTTAAATACAAAGAAGAGATAGAATATGACTATAACAATGAAAATCTTAAAAGATTTTTAAACAGGCATCGATAAGATAAAATAGTTTTTAGAAAGTTGAAATAAGAAAGTGGAAAAATTTTTTAAAATAGAATAAGAAAAAATAAAATTTAAAAAATTTAACTTTGAAAGACTAAAGGATCATGGGGAAAAAAGCCATGAGTTCTATGTGTTGCTTTCCCCCAGCTCTGGAGTTCCACATTTCTCAGTGATTGATGAACTTGGTCTTGTCTGGTTGTTCTTGCTGATCTTCTGCGGAAAGGAGCCTGTTGCCGTGATTCTCAAATGTCTTTGCCTGAGGCAGAATTACCCCATCCTTGCCAGGAGCCAGGCTAAGTAATCTGCTCCGGTTCCCTCTCGGGAACTTTTGTTCTCTGAACGGTTTCCATACAGCTTTGGAGGATGGGAATGAAAATGGTGGCCTCCCAGTCTCTCACCCAGAGAAGCTGAGAGCTCGGGGCCCACTCATCAGTGCGCTCTCAGAGAAAAGCAGTCAATACCTTCCATCTCCCTGGTCTCTGGCCCACCTCAGAGCTCACCCAGCCTGTGACCGAGTGTTTCTATCTCTGGTACACAGCCCTGTTTGGAGTCTCCAAACTCAGCAGATTCCTGTAGCGCACTCCTGTGCTGCTTCTCCCAGAGGAGGAAAGTGAGTCTCCCTGGATCTACCACTTGTAGGGTCCCCGCTCAAAGAGCAATGGCCTGACTGTGCCTTGGATCATGGTTTAAGGTAACCCCAAGCTGAGAGCCAGTCCTTGGCTCTGTCTCTGCAGTTGGCTTCCCTAGTCTGATACCTGGGAACTCTGCCACACTCAGACACCCCTGGCCTTTTTGTGAGCCTGTGGGTCCTGAGACCACACTGACTCTGCGAGGGCTCTATCCCTCACTTAGCCTCTAGAGTGACGTCCCTCAGTGGAGCAGACTTCTAAAAGTTCCGATTTTGTGCTCTACTGCTCTACCACTTGAAGGAGTTGGCCCCTCCCACCACGGTCTTTCTTCCCATTGTTGCCTCGGATTCACTTCACTGCACGTCCTACTTTCCAGAAAGTGGTCTATTTTCTGTTCCTAGAATTCTTATATCTTCTTTCCTGTTGAGTTTGTAGGTGTTCATAATGGTTTAATGTCTAGCTGAACTCCTGGGACCTGATGATATTTAGGTCTCCTACTCTTCTGCGATCTTGCTCCTCCTTCCCCAGTTTGCACATTTTCTGAACCTGACGTCACACTGGGTAAGACCACCTCCCTGGTCATCCCCAAAATAAAGTCTTTACAGGGGCTTTTGAGCCACATGTGTTTGAGCAAAAGCCTCCTACATACAGGAAGAGGTGCTAATTCATTGTTCTGGCTCATGCTTAAAACAAAACAAAACAAATTTAAAAATCCCCAGATATTCTTAATGCTAGCCATCTGATACCATCAGGTTCTGGTTCTGAGGAGGATTATGTTTGCCTATGTTTTTCAGTGAAGAGAATTTCCTAGAATTAATATTGGTGTCATTAGAGTTAAGCCACAATCTTCAATGTATATTGATTGCTCTCAGTCATATTCAAATAGAGTAATGGTGACTAATGGGGGAAAGGTGTTTTTGCTTTTGTTTCCCTGTGAAGTCCAGTTAGATATGCTTAAAAGTAGAGAAAATAAAGGCATTAAATTCATTATTCAGCTTGTCAAAGAGGTCTAGCAATTACTTTCAAAAAGAAACAAACTCAACTCGATGCTGACTTTCCATTTGGCTGTTTGTTGGTCTCTTACTCTTCCTGTGACGTACTTGAATCTCATCCTTAGAGGCAAGCCACTCTGCTCCTGGATTAAGGGACTATGCTGAAACTTGTATTCACTAATTATTTGGGACGTTTTTCTGCCTAATATTCTCATTTGAACAAAAGCTTAAGACTAGAAGTCTCATTTATTACAATGATTCCTCTATAACAGGAATAAGTTTGGAATTTAAACACAACTCTCTTCTGAAAGCCATGCCACTGGCTCCATAGAAATGTTCACTGAGTGTACTGAAATGTCAAAAGCAAGCCTTTTATGGAATCCAGTAGCTATGTCTGACATGGTCTGGAAAATTTTCCAATGTAGCAGACGGAGGGATCCAAGGCTGAAATTTAACTATTTTCCCCAAAAGTTTAATTTCCATGGCTTGATTTCATAAAAAGCAATTTTCATCATGATATTTAGGTGGTCATAATTGAAAGGGAAATTTCTTCCCCCGAGAGGGTCTCTGAGGATATCTGTCTTTGACATTGATGCATCTCCCTCTTGGCCAGAAGCCACAGAGATGGGTCCCCCCTCATGTTAGATCATTAATTGTTCTTCTCCAGGTCTGCACATTCTAAGCTGAGAACCAAGGCAATTATGCAATTAAGTCAAGCAAAAAAATGATGCTCGTGCTCCAATGAGCCACAATTTTAGTTGACAGTTGCTTTGACTTGACTTGTCCTGATAATTGCTTCAAGTCCTCCATGACCCTCCAACAGAATGTGTGAGCTCCTTTAGAGAGTGTGTGATTTGCAGAGGACAGAGCCACCATCTTCTTATGAAAAAGTGGGGAATGGATACTGATCTCCTTTGTTTAAATCAAACATAATCTGTGTTAGTTGGGATTTGCCCAGAAGCTGTCTCTAAGACAAGAACCCAAATGAAATGGTTTATCCTAGAAGTGATTCCAGGAACCATTGGTAGAGGGGTTGGAAAATAAGACTACAAATTACCTCTGTGGGTAACGAACTTACTCCTACAGGGCAAAGCTGAGAACCAGTTAGAACTCTGCTTAGAATTCCCATCTGAGGTTATATACACAGACTCCTAACAGTCCTTGTTCAGCACCTTAACCAGGAGCATTAGCTCTTCAGCACTTGGGACAGATTGAGCTCCAACTTGCAGGGAAAGCCAACAAACAAAGAGAGGCAAATGTTAGCTTAGAATTGTGGCCAGGAGACATTGCAAAGATAGATCCCAAAGGGATATGTATAGGGCACCAACTATTCTTCCAGTCCTTACCAAGCCAAAAGACACCAATTTTTGTCATTCCAGAACTGTTTCCACCTTTCTTTTTTTCTCTGCTTTCAGAAAAATTCCAGGTATTTGGACATGATCTCGATGAGCCTTCACCTTGCTTTCTCCTGGAGAATGCAAGTCACCAGCAAACATGTACATGACTTTTCAGTCTATTTGCAAAACTCCAGGTAATGTTAGAGACATTTCATATAAAATAGCCCAATGATATATAATACTAGTTTTATGAGTCTTCTTATAAAACTAACTCTGTAATGTTACCTTTTTTTGCTCTCAGATACCTTTCTTTCTTTTAAAAAGAAAAAAATTAAAACTTTAAAACTCAAAGATTCTACTGTATCTGGTCTTTTTGGCCAGCCTGTGGCCCAAGGTAGTATAATTCTGGCCAGACTATTTTCTTTGGTAGGCTACACACATAGCCAGGCCAAGCCAAATCAACATTTATTTGTTTAACACTTAATGTGTATCATGATTACATAAGGTAAGTACTTGTAAACCACATATTGTGTAACTTGCTCTAAGTCAATTTTTCTTCTTTTCCTGTGGTATTATTTGCAAATACAGCCAGTAAAGAGATGGACAGAGAGGTAACAATGGGTTTGTGGGATAGAAAGCATAATTCATTTTCAGCATATTGCCTCATGGAACATTCTTAGAAAACCTATGTACATAGAACTCAGGAACTGTCCCTAAAAATATTTACGATGGGATCTATATTCCTCAATTATAACTTCCTTTAAGAATACTTAACAAAATTAGATTTATCTAAATGTCATGTGCATAGTAATTTAGGGTAATCTTTTGGCTCTATGAAAGGAAGTCCACATGTACAGATAGATACCCAGAAGAGAGTTTGTAAGGGAGTAGCCCTTGTACATCATTCTTATTAACTATCTTGCTTATATCATCTGTTGAGTCCTTCCTGTAATGTTCTATGTTCTGAGAGTCTTCACTAGCTTCCCTGGACAGAGTGAGTTGTTTTTCTGATTCTCCCCACCCCTGCTGCCTCCACTCTGTATGGTATTGACCTATTTTACATCCTACATAGTGAATTTTTCAAAGCAAGAACAGTGTCTCATTCAAAATGAGAATTTAAAATTCTCCTCTTGCCTAGGATAGTGACTAAGACATAATAGGTTATCAGCAAATGTTTGTTAGGTTGACCGGAGGAAGACCCTTCTTTATTCGGATACAGAATATCTAAAAAAAAAAAAAAAATCTACAATGAATATCACAATTAGTGGTGAAATATTTAAAGCTTTCCCTTGAGACTGAGAACCAAACAAGAATACCTACTATGGCCAGATCTTTTTACCGTCACATTACATGTCCCAACCAGTTCAGTAAGGAAAGGAAAAGAAAATTTAAAATATAAGGGTAAGAAAGGAAGAAATACAACTGTCATTAGCAGACAACATTATTGGGAAGTAGAAATCTAAAAGAGTCTTTATAAACAAACTATAGGAGCTAATAAGTGAATTAAGCAAGGTTGTGAAACATAAAGCCAATATGCAAAAACTGGTTGTGCTTCTATATACCAGCAACAAATAATTAGAAAATGAGGATAACCAGGATGCACTTGCAATAGCATCACATACATTAAATATTAGGGGGGAAAATCTAACAAAAGATGTACAAGACTTCTACTCAAGAAAGTGTAAAATATCACTGAAGGAAATTAAAGAATGTGGTCTTCCCCCAACCCCCCATCCCCATGCTTTCCATGTTTGTGGAAGTACAGAGTACATAGTGCCCTGGGAGTTGAGTGGCCAGGAAGGAATCGCAGAAGAAATGGGAGGCAAACTCATGTACAGCTGTGTAGTCTTAGTTATCATTTGCTGTGTAACAAATCACCCCACACTTTGTGGCTTAAAACAACATGCAGTTGCTTGTAGATCTGCAGTTTGGACAGGGCTCAGCAAGGATAGCTCGTTGCTGCTCCATGTTGTATCAGCTGGAGTGGCTGGACAGGGTGCAGGGGAATTTCCAGATGACTCCTATACGTGGCTGCTAAGTTGGTGCTGGGTGTTGGCTGAGAGCTCAGCAAAAGTTTATGCCTCCCTTTGCACAGCTTGGACTTTCTCCTGGAGTGGCAACTGGGCCCCCAGAGAAAGGGTCTTCTACAGGGTAGAAGTGCATGGTGTTTGTTATGACCTAGCCTCCAACATCACACAATGTTGCTGGGACCACACCGTGTTGACCCAGGTAGTCATAAAGTGCTGCCAGTTTCAAGAGGAGGAGACACAGCAAGGTTCCAGAAGAACATGTGGGGCAGGAGATGTTTTTGTGGCCACCTTAGAAAATGAAATCTGCCACATAGACCATGGTCTGCTTCCTGGAGTTGCTCTTTTATTATAGGGATTTGAGCAGAAGGGTGACCTGACCTGACATGGGATGTATTTTGCCTTCTTATTTTACCTTATATTTTTATGTGGACTTTGATACCACAGGTATGATTTTGTCCCAGGACTAAAACACATGGGTAATTGCATATATACCTGTGACCCTATGAAATTCAAATGCCCGCAAATTATAGAATATCATCAAATGCTAGGATCCTTTGGGTTTTGGTGTGGCCCTGTCCAGCTCCCAGACCTGGGCAGATTTGCCTAAGAGCCTCAGCAGTTCCATACACACAGGCATCTGCACGTGCCAGGGAAGGAAGAAGAGACCAGTTTTCTCAGGCTGGCATACTGGCTTCCTGAGTGTGGACCCAGACTGTCCAGAGAGACAGCTGCTCCATCAAGGGAAGATCTGTTGGAATGTGTCTTGCCTCATAAGTTCTTCCCCTCTTGCTTTGGAGAGGTTTCCTAGTCCCTACACAGAGGTAGATGGAGTCTTTGGATAAGGTGAGTGAAGGGAGACACTGCCCCTACTTTCTGTCCTCTCAGAGACTGGGGAAAAGAAAAAAGAGTGAAGTAGGTCACAGATACTAGAAAATAGGAGCTCTAGAGATGGAATTTCTAGGGGAAAACTCACCAACTTGGATGAAATAGTCTCTATATTACTTTCCCAGGTCAGTATGGCATCATGGAGAACTCAGCAGCAGGGCAGTACGAAAAAACTGCATTTGAATCTTAACCTCCAGCCTCCGTTAGCTGTGTGCTGGCAGACCTGTAATGAAGTCATGCCTCAGTCTGTCCATTAAAAAATTAAAGATAAGGATAGCTACCAAAGAACATTTTTGAGGATTAAGTGAAATCACATAGACAATATCCCTAATATAGTGACAGCCACAGTGGTCTCTGAAAATACGAGTAACTTCCACTCTTGCTGTTGCTTATATCCATCCTTCCTTTCCATTCTCTGGCCTGGCATAGATAGCTAAGATCATGCATGAGGATTTTTGTCTAGAAACGAGACGGAAAATGCATAAAGGGAGACTCACTGAAGTTCCACCATCTTCTCATGGGATTAAATAAACATGGCAGGTATTTTGAGTTATTTAGTAATTATGAGTGGGGAAGGTTAGTGGAAGGGAGGAAAAGCAACTCACTTCATTTGACTAGTAGCAATTGTAAGCACTCATTTGATTTTGAAAACAAAAGAAAAACATAAAGGAAAAGTGGATGGATTGATTCCACATATAGCCAAATAAATACATATTTTAATAGACCCTGATAAACTGGAAGATAGAGGTTTGGGGTTTTGTTTTGTTTTTAACCCAATAATACTCTATACCTAAGTATACTGTTTGGTTCAATACAGTGATCACCACTGTCATTGTCAAGAAGCACTTGTTATATTTCAGTGTGCCTGCAGCCCAGCTTGGAATTAGGTGCCTGTTGTTGCCATTTTGTTGGTAACATTCTAGATGGACAATATTTGCAGATTCAGACTTACAGAGGAAGGCTCAGTGATGTGCCAGAACCAGCTCAAACCAGCTCAGGAGAGCAGATTGTGCAATGTCTTCCTAACTCAACATTCCTTGTCATGCTTCACTTTAGTAACTTAGAATCATGGGCCATGCTGGAGTGTTTACATCATGGAAACTGGCAGAAGTCACAAGTCAATATGTACGCCCTCCGCTGGGCCAAGGCTAGTTACTAAATATCTACTAGGACATCACTGGACAGAAAATGGAATGAAACCTTTAACAGCTTCATTAAAAGGCAAAGAAACTATATTACATATTAAGTTTTTTTTTCTTTAAATAGGCAAACATGATTAATGTACTTGAAGCTATAGAAATATCTCAACTTAGAACTTATATTTCAAGTCCCAAAGCAGTGTAATGACTACCACCCATTTAATTTAAGAAAGAATTTCATTGGTCTTGGATTCAATGAAAGGGGGATTTTTAAAGAATTGATTTTTATTTTAAAGTTCAATAAAATTTTATTAATTTAATTAGTTCCTATCAATTTTTAAATAAGCAATGGCTTAGATTAAATTTTCGTGCTCTCTCTCTCCCTCTCTTCCCCCACCCTCTCTCCTTTTTAAAACTGGCTTCCTCTGAGCATATTAATGGACTTAGGCTGTCATTTTGTGGGTAGAACACTCTAGATGTTTGTAAATCAAGCAAAAGTTTGGGGCCAGGGTTTTGAGGTGTTGTTTCCATTAGGATGTATGTTATACAATCTACAAACCAGGAGAGAGAATTTGGGTAGATGCAGGACAACGGTTCTGTTTGTGGTAGAGGTTAATCTAAGCCATTTGTGCTGGGCCTCATATCCAGAAAGTTGATTTAAGAGCAGGAGTGGTATCAGCAGGCATCACATCCCTGGGATGGTCTGAGTTCATCTTCTAGTGCATGTGGGCATGGGGAGAGCAAGGGAAGAGACAGAATCATGCAGTGTGATCATAAGAGGACCGAGTAGGAAGATGAAGGGCATACTGTTCACAGTTCTTCTAAGGGAGGATGAATAACTTCAGGTCAGGATTGAAATCACAGTCCATAGGAACTAGAAAAAGGAATAAATAGGTAACAAGACTGGAGTTAAATTCTGAGGAATGAGAATCCAAGTGTGATGAAGCCGTTCTCTGAATGCTTTCATCCACCTTCTAGTCTCATGTGATGCTTTCCAAAACCAAGGATTTGCAATCAATCAATTTTGCAACTTCATGGTAGCATACTCTACCCCCTCTTGGAAATGTGTGATGGAAATTGGCATATTTAAAGCTCTGGCAAGTCTTGCAGTTAATAAAGCCATTTAGTTTTGTGGAACTGACTTCTTTGAGCACAGAACACATTTTGGGCATCACCGTGTCTGCATTCTGCAGAACCACATTCTGTGGGAGATCAGTCTGAGTTGTGCTGCGGCAGAAAGAGCTTGGACTCTGGTCAAATACCCCAGACCCAAATTACAGAGCTAAGGTCTGTAAAGCACCAGGCATCTAACAGACCCTCAATACATAGTGGCCTGAATTCTCCCAGGCCAGAGGCAGGTGTAATTCTGAAAGAGGGGCTGTCCTTGCAGGGGAGTCAGGCAGGTTGCTTGCTTTCTGCAAGGTTACATGTGTGAAGTGAGGATGTGAGAAGATCAGAGAAACTTGAGGAGTCCAATAACTTGACATCCCTTCCCGAATCTCCTGCCTCCTTGGCTTGAACTTTTGGCGTGAACTTGAGTTCAAGCCTCATGTTCCTCAACAAGAACTAAGTTTGTCCATGTCTGGGGTTCATGGGCTCAGAAAATCAAATCTGGAGATGAATATGTACTCAGGAGTAATGTCCTGGGTTTCTTAAAGGCAGTATCTGTTGTTGAGTATCTGTTTTCTTCCATTTCAAGCAATCTGCAAGGAAAGAGTGGTATCTTCTGGAGGCTCCCAAGATGTGAAATAAGAGGAATAAAGTAAATAATGTTTATAAAACCTGGGTATAAACAGGAGGGCTCTGGAGGACAGGGAGGGGCTATTGGCACTGTGATGATCATCAAGACTTCCTGGATGGTTTTTACCTTCCTGCTTTTCTCCAGGGATGTGATACCCTGGGGGAAATGCACCATGGGATTTGCATATAGCCAGTTTTTTCTAGCTCTGCCGTCATTTTTAACACAGCCCTAAATTGGCTGAGTCATAAGTAGAGGGTGGGTTTGCATATTCATTTCTAAAATATTTGCCGTGCCAGGCATTGTGCTAGCTACTGGGAGTACAAAGAAGAAGACGGGGCTGCCCCCTCCCTGAAATCACTCAGGGTCTGGGCGGGGGAACAGATGTACATACTAACTGATCATTAAGCCACAAAGCAGTGAATGCTGGGATAATCCATGAAAAGTGCTTAGAATACTGTCTGAGCACATGATAAGGGCTCAATACATCTTGATTACTATTATGATCGATATAATTATTATTATTAAACAGGCAGGTTGCAGTGGGAACATCGAGGAGTATGTGTGTTGGGCTGGGGTGGGGGTGGGGGACTGGCTCATTTTGCCCAGAAGCTCAGAGGAAGCATCACAGAGAGAAGGTGATACTTGTCTTAAAAAGATAAGAATGTGGCCATGTTCAGGAGAGGGAAAACATATCCCTTTGGTCAGAGAAACATCTGCAAAAGCCTTGACATGAATATCCATGCACATTGAGATAACTGCAAATATTTTAGCGTGGCTGAGTCATGAGGGTGTGTGTGTGTGTGTGTGTGCGTGTGGTCAGAGATGAAAATGGGAAGATGAGAGGGGAAGAGTAAGCTTGAGCTTGAAAAAGTGATTACTTTTCTTATTTCAAAATTTGGATTAAACCTGTTTATAATAGGAACATAGCTATTGTTTTTTTAAGAAATGTAAATTAAGGTAATTAACTGTAATTGATAGTGTAATGCATATTTCAAAGTTGCTAGAAGAGTAAATCTTAAAAGGTCTCATAATAAGAAAAACATTTTATAACTGTATGGTGACAGGTGTTAACTAGACTTACCGTGGTAATCATTTTGCAACATATATAGATATTGAAACATTATGTTGTACTCAGAACTGATAGAATGGTATAATGTCAATTATAACTCAGAGAAAAAAAGTAAAAGCTCTTTGACCAACTGATTCCAATTCAGGGAGTCTATCCTCATAAAGCAGAATTGTTTATATCAAAACAGTAGAAAAAACTCTGAATCAAGAGGAATTATGAAGTAAATTTTGATTTGTCCCTCTGATTCCATTAGGTAACTTATCCAGATTGTTATTAAAGAATGGATTGAATAGTTTGGGAAAATGTAAATAATGTAGCATCAAGTGAACAAAGTCTAGAAATAAAAAGGAGCTCTAAAAGAGAAACTGAACTCTGTTACAAAATGTGCTTTAGCTGGAAGGTTAGAAGGCAGTGTTTTGAAAGGTTAAAGTTGTTATTTTCGGGTAGAGGAGGTCAAGGGGAATTTTGGTTTTCTGTATTTATTCCAACCAGGGAAGAAGGGGGCGATTAGGTTCTTGTGCCCCAATGCAGAAAACAGCAGATATAGCTTCTTCAAAGCTGCCTTGTTCTTGACATGCTTCCTCAAGCTGGGGGACACCGAGCTGTGCCTCTGGGGTTCACAGTGGAGCTGAGAGATAAGCCTCTGTGGGCATGTGGGTGGGCCAGTACCCCACAAGTAACTGCACACAGTAACAGTGAGCCTGGATCGTCTCCACAGATGCTATAAGAGTTCTAGGGGGAGAGATCAGCATGGCCAGGGTAAGGGGAAAGCTTCTTACAGAAGGCAGGACCCAAGCTGGCCCTCAAAGGGTATAGGTTTAGATGCATAAGAGGAAGGAAGCTTAACCTGAAACTGCTTGTCTTTTCTAGCTCTTTAATTAGTAAACCCTCGTTCTTGAAGATCTGCCACCCAATGGTGCCTTATCTAAATGTTGAGGCCTCTTTGTGGGAAGTGAGCTAAACTGAACCAGTTGCTCCTTGGTGGCATGATTGTATCTGCCAAGTACGGAGCACTTGCCTAGCACTTTACCTGCCTGGTTCCATTCACACCTTCCAGAGCCCTATCATAAACTGAGGTTCTTACTGATTGGAAAACTGAGGTTTGGCTAGCTGCCCCAAGGCAATGCCTCAGCACTAGAGGTGTAACCGGATCCGAGCCAGTGCGGCTTCAGAGTCTGTGAGCGTAAGCAGTGGACATTTTCCACTGCATGAGTCTTCCTGTGTGACCGGGAGCACTGTGCCTCCGCACCTGGTGTCTCACCTGTCCTTGTTGCATCTGGGAGAGAAGCAGGACCCCAGCATGATCTCCATTTTCTGAATGGCAGCATCGAGTTACTGAGATCGCTCCTTCCATTCTCTCAACCACTACCGGAGCATTTGTGGAATGAGCTCAATGTGCTAGATGCTGTGCTGGGGGCTGGGGGGTGTCAGTGTGCAGGGATGCTCCTGGAATGGAAGCCATAATGGGCTCCTGGGCTCTGCAGTGTGTGTGTGGGGGGGGTGGGGGTGGTGGGGGGGAACCAGTGTCCCTAGTCTCAGCCTGACGCCAAGTCCTCCACTCTCTGGGGTGATTAGTGTGCGAGCCTTTATCTCAGGGGAGAGACCTCTGAGCAAGCTGTGTGACTGTGGGCCAGTCCCTTCCTCCCTCTGGGGCTCCTTCTTCCATGTTTTAGTGAGATTCATTCACATGGAAATTCAGTAATTTCCATAGTCTCTCCATTCTCACACGTGATTCTACTCCCCACTTAAAAAAAATAAGTTTCCTTGTAACACAGAGGCAGGTTGAATTACACATCTGGAACAGAGTGAGAGAAGCCGCGCTCTGTGTAGGGCTTAACTTGTAAGCAGTTCAAAAATAGTAACCTGGGGAGTCAGAATTCTGTCAGGATGCTGGTTGCCCTTGGTACGGGGGTGACTGGGAGAGAGCAGGAGGATGCTTCCAAGGGTTTGGTTGTGTCCTGGGTCTGGATCTGAGTGCTGATCCCACAGGCATGTTCACTTTGTGGTGCTTTGTTCATTGGTACACTTATGAATTTGGGTCCTTTGTGGTTAAAAAAGTACTGCTTAGCAGGGAGCCTGCTTCCCCCCTCCCCCTGCCTGCCTCTCTGCCTACTTGTAATCTCTCTCTCTGTGTCAAATAAAAAAATTAAATACTCTTTAAATATATATATATTTAAAGAGTATCAAAAGAGAGTGGTAGGGTGGGAAGTGTTCCTGAGGGATTTCCAGCTAGAGGGTAGGGGCTTCAGACTGGCTCTGTGACTGGAGCAAGTCACCTCCCCTCTCTGAGTGGTCACTCAGGGCAATAACCTCATTTTCCAGATGATCCCAGAGAGTCCATACAATTGGCACTGCCTGGATTTCCCCGCCCTGAGCTTGGATGGAACAGGGCACTGTGCTAGAAGTAGGCGCCTGATCTCTGGGAAGGAGCATGCTATCCTGAGCATTCAACAGGTGGCACTCTTCCCTCAGCCTCCGCGAGCTCCTGGTGCAGCGGGGCAGCTTGTATCCAGCAGCCTTAGCCAGGATACTAATCTCCAGGGGCAGGTCTCTCCACTCCCTGGATTAGGTCTGTTATACCCAGCATCCCAGCTCACATACTCTGCTCCTGGCCATTCTACTTGGGGCTTCTGGGATCCCAGGAGGAGCCCAGGACTGGTGTCCTTCAGTCCTTGTGGGACCACTCCCACAACCCCTCTGCCAGTGCACCCTGGGGGTCCCATGACTCAAGCAGGGAGGATCCTCCTCCTGTGGGGCTGTCCTTGAAAATAACAGAGAGAGAAATTTCTGGGAACCTGGGTGACTGTTCCAACAGAGAAGGGAACATGAATATTTCATTAAGGTGGTTCAAGCTATTAAACAACATTACAAAACCAAGTGTGCTGGCAGGAATCTGAGAAGCACATTTACATGGGTACAAATAGTGTGAAAAGAGGCCCAGCAAGGAGATAGCCTCAGGGAAAGCCCCCTGCAGGTCTGCCCAAAGTGCCTTCCACTGTGCCTGTACCCCTACTCCAGACACATTCCCGAGGGGGCAGTGGGAGAGGGAGCTCAGGGATGGCAGGACCCCCAGCACAAGGGCTTCTAGTGCCCCCAGGGACTTTAACCCTCAAGACTGAGTAGTTCTGGAGGATGGGGAACTCATCACTTTCCTGGTCTGAGGGACTCAAGAGGCTAGGAGAGGCTTAGAACCCACAGCTGCTCCCAAAGACTGCCCTAGAGTCTCAGATGTCTATGCCACAGGAAGTCAAGCCTGGAAAAATAGGGTGAGATGTTTGTCACAGTGCAGGTGGGATCCAGTGTGGGGCCCCACGACACCCTCTGAACTACCAGTGGACTGGCTCTTTCTCCATGTTTTCCTTTGGCTGAACCACAAGAACACACAAAGGCCTTTTTGTGTAGCTTTCACCTTGAATGTTGAGAAGTCTTTACATCTCTTGTATCTCCCCCTTCCTACAACTCAAGGCTACTTCCATAGAGACTGCTTTTGTATTGTTTCTGTACAAATTAACAATATAAATACATGCACTGAACTTAGCATTTTGCATATTTAATTTCTTAAAAAGCTCTGACCTAGATGCTATTATGATTTCCATTTTACAGATGAGGACATTGGGGCAGAGGAGGTTAGGTAAATTGCCCAAAGCCACACTGCTGGTAGACATCAGAGAGGAATTTAAATCTAGTTCCTTTGAATCCAGAGCCCAGACTCTAAATCCATCTTGGCTGGAGAATATTCAAAGTCTCTGGTTCTCTGCCTTTCTGATCATACCTAAGAGAGGTGTCAGGGAGGAGAGCTCACCGGGAAAGCCAGAGAGTAAGGTCATGGGAGCAAGAGAAATACGGGTCATTTGTGAAGTCTGGTATTTACTCTTAGCACTTGGGCAGGCAACTGCTGAGAGACTCCATTTTGTCTAGTTACTGTGAAAACTTATCAAAGAAATACTTATGAATGCCAAGCCTGGTGTCTGGTACACAGAACACACTCAATAAATGGTAGAGCTCATTTTTACTTCCTGCTACTCTCTCCAGCTGCCCAGCTAGACACAGTTCTCTTACAGGCCGATTCTTTCTGCTCAGGAAGTTTCCTAGAGAAGCTGTGAGGGGTGACTTCAAACTTGAGCTATGTGTTCTTTCCCTGCACCTTGAACTCTTTGTATCTTAGTACTTATCACATTGTGCTGCAGATTGTTTGTCATGTATCTTTCCTCAGCTGAGGACTTGATGTGCCAGGAAATGTGTCTAGTTAGTTCCTTGTGGAGTCCCAGGTATTAACAGAGAGCCTAAAATGTTACAGCACTCAATAGGCACCTGTTGATGGCTGTATTGATGAATGGGTAAGTGGACTGGCGAGTGGGAGAAGGGAGGAGGGATGGATGGATGGATGGTTGGGTGAACTGGATGGGTCATTTGATATATTGATAGTCAACTTTAGTTAATCTTCATTTATAACATTATGTGTCACGTGTGTACACATTGGGGCTTTCAGGAACACCATCCTCCTGATTACCATTAAGTCCATGACTTTACCATCCTGAGAGATGTAGAAGCAGCTCCAAAGGTTGACCCTGACCAAGCAGATAAGGGCTGCTGTCAAGCCTGACACCCACAAATAAACAAAAGCATTTCCAAAGACTTCTCCATCTTCACAAGCTTCCAGAAAGGAAAAAAAAAGTCTGTTTGGTAAGAGTAGATGCCTAACTCTGTCACTCATTATCACAAGCTGCTCTCCACTCAGGAAAAGGGGCTGCTTATGATTTCTGAAATCTTAGACTCCCCCCCACTTTTTTTTTTTTTTTTTTTTTGGTGTTGATGGGAAGGAGGGGGGTCTGATAGCCAGACTGCTAATTGCTCTGCTTATCAGAAGGTAGTCTTTCATTGCAGTGTATATCAGGGGAGTGGATGGTTCAGAAGGCAGAGCAATGCTAGAGTCTGTGGCTTGGCTGTGACAGGGTCCTAGTGGAGAGATCAGGGTTCAGAGAGAAGTGAGGAAGGGCAGGGCCAGTGGAACGCTCTCAAGATAATCTCCTGTTCTTATCAACGGCACGTTTCCCCAACACACATACTTAATGTACTTGAACTTAAAACCTTGAAAAGCAGAACAGCAGTTTCAATCTGTTGGGCCCCAAGGGAAGCAGATTCTGGTTCTGGTTCTTGAATTAGTTTGACCAGAGGTCAAACTTGGGGTAGGTCTCAGAGGCCAGACTGTCTCTTTCTTGCATCCTTTTACTCCTGTCGTGCTCTTCCTCCTTCCTCCTTGCAGATCTCATTAGGGGCTCTCTTCATGCCCATTCCACTCCCCCTTCTAAACAAATTCTCGAAATAGATAAACACAGACCTGTGGAGGTATTAAGAACTGAGAAAGCTCTCAGCTGTACCAGCACTGAGACTTACCCCTGCCACGTGAAGCTCCCATTTCCACTTGGCCAAAGAAATGAAGTTCGTATCTTAAGTTAACAGATTCTTCAACAAAGTAGGGTATTGGGGTGACCTACCAAGCACTACTGTAATTATTCTGTAAAGGAGGAAGAGACAGGATAAATGGAAAGGGTGGAAGGAGGAAGGGGAGAAGGGTGAGTGAACAGAATGGGTAGAAGGAGAGGAAGGTATGGTATATGTTTATTGAGTATCTACTTAAGTCAGAGACTGAGACATACATTTTCTCTAATATCCACAGCAATCTGACAAGGCTGGCTTGTTGCCATCCATGTAATAGCTGAGGAATCTGAGGCCCAGCCAAGTTCATGAGTGTGCTGAAGGTCACACAGCACCTGGAATGGAAGCACCATAGATGAGACTCTTGCAGGCTGCCTTCAGTTTCACCCCTGCTGTGATCAGGAGGTCCCATTAGCTTGGCTCAGTGAGGTTCTACTGGTCATCAGGACAGCACCTCACACTTAAGCACCAGTTAAGGCCTCCTTCCTGGGCCTTGTCTTTATTCTGAAACTCAGAATGGCATGGAATTCTGAATGGCAATGGAATTGCCAGACTTTAGAACTTACTGCCTGGAGTTTGAGAGCTGTATGAGGCCAGGTCTTGTTCAGGATCCCACAGTTGTTTGAGGCAACTGCTGGGACTAGATGTGTAGTTTCTTGAATCACTGTCAGTACGGCTGTTCTGGGAAACTTTGAATCTTCTGTGAAGTCAGTCCCATTACTGTGTATAGTCAGTTCCCAGAGGGAAGTCACAAAGGTGAATGGGATGGAGGCTATGAGGACATAAGTGTCTGACCTCTACCTTTACTCAGCTGATCTGTAAAATGGGGATTGTTTTGGTATGCCATGTTCACACCAGTCCTCAGTATTTCTTCCTTTTCGTCTATTAGTAGAATATTTTGAAGACTTTAGAGAAAGCATTTGATAGATGTAAAACATAAGCAATGACCTATGACTCCATAAGGGAGTTCATGGGCATGAGACTTTCAACTCCCATTATCAAGTTTGGTCAATAGGGCTGATAGGGAATCCAGGGAAGATGGCTGGTAAGGTGTAGAGAAAAGAAATCCGAAGACAGAATTCTTGGTTTGTGCTCAAGGATTGACCAAACTTCCTGGTTGTCAGTTTCCTCATTTTGAAAACAGACAAAGATGAGGTGAACAAGGTTTCCTGTAGTGCTTTTCCACAAGATACCCATACGAGTAGATCTGAAAAAGTCTCCTGCCTCTCTTGGGCCTTTTGATAGTCCCCTTGGATGGTTTCCATTGTTGCTGTGATAAAGCCTGGACTTCTTAGAGTAGCCTGTGGGGTGTCTTCTAAGAAACCTCATCTCTATCCCTTTTTCCCTCCCCATCTCTTCCTCAGGTCCTCAGATTTGTCATGCTGTCTCCCCTGCAGGGACATTGTACCTGGAACCCCACCCACTCCTCCTCTTCCTGCCCAGTTTCTCGTCTCTGATCTCATCCCTTTTGTAATTTCCTCAGGAAAGCATTTTGATCCTTGTGTGCATGTCAGCCACTGTCTGTTGTATGTCTTCTCTCCCACATAACTCTTGAGATCATACTTTTATTTGTGGGTTCCCCTTTAAAAAAAACCCATAATGATAAACTCCATGAGGTTTAGGATCTTGTTGGTCTGTTGTTTCCCTACACTGAGAATGTGTGATAAAGTCAGACATTTGCTGAATGAATGAATGATAGGACATTAAGAAGGAGGGGGTGAGGAAGTGAGTGAGGGAGGGACTGAAGAAGGGAGAATGAAAGAGGGGGGAAAGGATGATCCCCTGATCATCTTTTCTTCTTTTCTCTGAGAAGACATGTATAGTCGATTCCTAATGGGTGGACCAGTCAGATGTGATCTCTGGTCAATATGGCCCCTTTGAATTCCTCCTAATTCCCCAAGGCTGAATCCTCATGGAAGCCCCGCTCTGGTGGTTGAAGCCCGGAGAGGAGATTCCATACTCTCTGAGCTCTGGCAACCAGACTGCGCACATTATTTATTGCTAGAGGACTGCTGGCTTGTACAATGCCCATCCCCCATTCTTTTATTACAAACTTTCTTGATCAAACTGTAAACCCGCAAGAGAATGCTGAGCAATCATTAACAGCTGTTCTTGGAAAAGGACTAGATCACATAATTGTACACTTTGCAATGTTCACCCTGGCCACTGTTCCACCTCCATGGCCGTGCATGTCCTCTGTAGCTGGAAGCATCACAAATGAGGATCCTGGCTAAAATCAGAAAGGAAAGGAGCAGGAAATGTGGAAGAAAAATCCAGAAAACAATTTGCTTGTTAGAAAGTTGCCGAGAAGCTTAAGGCCACTGCGTTTCAGTTGGCTGCTAAGTGAATATGTAACTACTTTATATATTTCAACAAAATTAAACTTAAACCTACAGAATTAGGTTTATTAATTTCTGTCAGGGCTCAATGGGGGAATAAGAATGGCCATTCATTATGGACACACAATTACTGGAGACAAAAATGAAGCCCAGCACTATTAAGTATAATAAAAATGTTGAACACTGAAGAAATTTTCATTAAATATAATCTATTCTTTATATTACTACACTTAATCCTTGCTGTCTGCTTCTCTGTTTTTCTCCAACCTATTTAATTTTATTACTTAACTTTTTATAAATGTTTCTTAATATAATTATGATTAAATATTTGGGAGCAGAGAAGAATATTTAGTCTCTTAAAGAAAATGAAAGAAAAGAGGAAAAAAGAGAAAAAGAAAAAAAGAAAGAAAGAAAGAAAAGAGAATTTTTTTTTCATCTCCTCTTTGCTTTACTCCTAAGATGGTGAAAAATGATGTTTTTTGGAAAAAGCAAGTGCTAAGTGGGATTTTATTGTTGGGGCAAGGCCGGAGCAAGAGAGAAAGGAAGGCAATAAATAAGAAAGAAGCGCCGATCAGCAACTGCAATAGAGCTCTTTATATTACACATTTAAATAAAAGTCCAGCGCCTTACTAAAAAATGCCTGAGAACATTTGCATGGCCAAACCGTGTAATTAAAAGATGGGCCCAGCTAGTGTGACCGCTTGCACTATATGAAAACATTTGTGATCCGAGCATTTCTATCTAAGCCACACTGGGTTTTTCTGCAAGTTGCTCTCCTCTCTTTGGGGTGGGGGTGGGGGGTGAAAAGTGGGAAGCTAAGTGGGGAATTTAATTTTCTTTGCCGAATATGGTCCTGCCACTGTGTCTTCAAGCTTCTTATTGGATATATCGTGGTCTTCTGTATTTTTTTAAAACACAGCTCAATCAGGAAGTAGCAATCCCTATAAGCATGGAATATAGGGATATGGAAATAAAACAGTGATTCAACTTTTACCCACTAATGAGTGCTTTAATGACTATGTTCAGAACAGAGGGGTCTTGGTTCCACCGCCAAGTCACTTCTGAAGTTCGGTTCTGGGCACCACATGTTCAGGGCCAAGCACTAACTAGTTTCTCTTCTTTCAGCTATGTAAGATGAGAATCATGCTTTTGTTCATAGCAACCACACAATCCTGCCCAACCTCCAGACCCTACTACGTACATGAATTCATATGTCCTGGGCCCCCTTCTCTCGATATGCTTATTTGGTAATTTCACTAAGCTAGGTATTTGGTGTTTATGTTTTAAGGATTATGTAAATACTCTTCACAGCTGAGACATGTAGTATACTGTATGATTTCTTTTCTCTTTTATAGATTCCTTTGTTGCTATTATTATTATCACTGTTCGCAGAGTTCCTGACAAAGTATTCTGCCCTCAGTCCTGCTTACCATTTGTGTAAATCTTCCCAAAGAGGACATTCTGTCAGTACCATCTTCTAGAACTCTCTGTGCCTTCTGAACTGCTCCAGCCTGGTTTGGTGGCTCCCTTGGCCACTGACAGCTGTGCTCTTGGGGTTTCTTCCCACTGCCATCCCAGGTAGCTTTCCCCTCTCTCGCACACTGAGTCCCTGTTACCTGAGTCCTATTCCCTCCTCTGGTTCCTCCCCATGTTTTATAGACCATATCTTCTAGTAACTTCCAAAGGAGGAGTGCATGGGAATTAGAACTTTGGGAACTCACCCAGTTAGAGAAGACTTCCCTACAAGTACCATTTAAGTTATCTTAAGGCTAGGCAGAGGAGTAAAAAAGGCGATGCTCTAGGGAGAAACTAGTAACTGCCTAGCCTTTGTGTGAACTGACAATCTTCATACTTCTCAGCCTACTTTACTTTTCATCGTCCCCATAAGAAAGTAAGGCCATGAGTGGTGGGACCTCATCAACTTTGCTTACTGCTCAGCCCCAGTGTCCAGAACAATAACACACCCAGTAGACATTCCATAAATATTTGTTGAATAATGGAATTAATGAATTTATTGGCTTGCTTAAATGTATGAATCTTTAAAGAATAGGAGGTGTTGGAGAAGTTTTGGCCCTCACTTCACATAGCACATCTTTAGGCAGAGGGCATGTGGTTTGCTCTGTGACAGAGAACATACATCAGCCTTTGAAAATGAAACTGATAGCAGCTTCGGCTGGATACCCTGCTCCTGGCACCGCCAGTGTAGCTCCCCTTCCAGCAACCCCAGGGAAAACCCAGAGTTGAGGCACTTGCTGGAGCCCTCCCCCTGAGGGATTTGCTGTTGTTTTTCTACCAGAAGTTCCTGGGAGATAGTCCAGAGAGGTGTATCCCCAAGGATTCAGGAGTATAGATTGGTAGCCTTCAAACTGTATGTGTGTGCGTGTGTGTGTGGGGGGTGTGTGTGTAGATACATAGACATTTTACATGTACACACCAATTTTTTTATAAACAATACTTTTGTAATATTGTTTTCATATATTGTGGACATTATAAAACATGTGAACAATTGATCTGAAAAATAGAGAAATAAAAATAACTATTAACAGAAGCTTTAATATTTTCTTTGTATACTGTCTTGGGTCACTATCTTTTTGAAGACCCTGATTTAGATAGGTATTTCTAAACTTTTCTGTGCTGGGGAACCACCTGAATGGCTTCTTACAAACTGAGATTTCTAGGCTCCCTTCAAAGCATGACTCATTAGGATGTGAGTCTGCATTTTTCCCCAGGACTCTAGTTACTACTCTGATAACTGTGTCTCACAGACCCCACTCTCAAGAGTTATTTAGATACTCTGTGCTTTGTTTCTGTGTTTGGGCAGATCTAAGGAATCTCCCCCACATTGGGACATATCAGGACCATGTTAGTGTAGCTTCTGGTCAAAATGCTCACAGATACATGAAAGCAGTAGGCTCTTTCTTGGCTGTTATGGGAAGGGGCATCAGTTAACAACAAAAAAGGACCATGATGTTCCATTTCTGCATCTTTCATTAAAGACTTATTATCAGTACCTTCCATGGTGGGTGTTGATGTTCCTTAAATTATACATTCTTCAAATTCAGTGCTAAGTAGTTGTTTTTATTGAAAAATAGCACAATAATACAGCTATCTATTTTGGATCCCATATTTTGCACCTCATTCAATGCTAATTACTTACTCCTATCTTCAGTACTTGTAAGAAAGAGGTAGACGATATTATCCCCATTTCATAGATGTAGAAAGTGAGGCCTAGAGAGGTAATTTCACCAGTTACTCCTACCACCAATCAAAGCAAAACAAATGCAACCATAAACAAACAAAAAAGTCTTGACTCCAGACTTGCGGAGTCATGTATTTAAACGCAGGCAAGGCAGCCCTCGCTCAGGATCACAGGACTGACAAGTGGTGGAGTGGGATGCTCGCTGGAGCCTCCTGACTCAAGTTCCATGCTCTTTACACAAGCTGGGAGCCTGCCTTACTTCCTCACGCCCTCCCCCGTTGCCTGGCTACCTGCGACTGGTACGTAGCTGACTCTCTAGTCCTTCCCTCTGTGTCTCTTCAGTGACATCCTCAGTTGGCTGCTGAGCCGTCTACCCTCCCATGGTAAGTAGTGGGCTATGCAAGAGGCTTCGAATGCGATCACAAGTTATCATGCCCAGTATGTCTTAAACGAACAGGAACTCCAGGTTTAGTGGTTTGGCGGAGCCACGTTCCACTGGAGATTGTCGACACACTTGGTCTTGGGAACAGTTTGCCACTCTGCTAGCGCTACACACCCATCACCTGTCCATGTGCTTGGCATCAGGTGAGCAACACAGGTAGATGCCAACAGCTTTCTCTCCTTTCATCCCCATATTTTGGCACTGTAAACACAATGGCCTCTGTGGGCGTTTTGATGGATGTTTTCTCCCCCTCCATCACAGTAATATTAACCTTGTTTAATAATCTATTAACAAAGAGGATAAAGGTCTTATTAACATTCACATGCTTTCTTTGCTGCTGAAATAACACTGACTTTTTGTGTATTCGGAAGGCTGATTTTTTTGTTCCTTTTTTTTTTTTTTTTAAACGACAGAGGTTGATGAATGTGGTAGGAAGGGGATGGGTGAAAAGACTGCAGGTCACCTGCATCAGACCCTGACTTGCTGCTCACTCTCTGTGTGACCTTGTCGAGGTCACCCAATGTCTCTGATCCTATGTTTCCTTGTTTGTAAAATGGGGATGATTGAATCTACATCCATTGTTATTTGAAGTTCAAGTAAATGTCTGTAAAGTGTCTAACTTGGGACACAGAAGGCATGAATATATATGAGTTCTTTTCTCAATTCTTGTGCCCCATGAGATGGGTTTTCGTGGAATTGTAATTAAGGCCATCAGTGAGTTATACATAACTGAGAACTCCTTTTAAGGCACTTGCCTTCGGCTTCTGACACAGAAACCATCCTCTGCACCATGATGGTATGTCTGTTCATGGGCTCAACCAACACTTGCTGAAAAAAACAAAACAAAACAAAAAAACCCCAAGCATGGAGTAATGGTGGATCTTAGGAAATAGTTGAAAGGACGCAGATTCTTTTCTCTTCTGAAATGATTATTTTCACAAATTACGCATTTATGTTCCCAAATCATCCTGGGCTTGAGAAAATCAAGCAGTTTCTGTGCCCATTTGGAATGAGTCAGAAGCTGGTTGTGTGTTTGTGATCAGCTGCCAGGGAAAGAAAGAGAAAGGGAGAGACCAGGCGTTAACCGTGAATACAGAACATGCTCTGCCTGTTACTGAATGCCTGTGGAGGGTTTCTCAGACTTCCCATGCACACGCATCACCTGGAGACCATTTTAAGGTGCAGATTACAGATTGCAAATGCAAATTCACTCCGAAGGGTTGGGCTGGGGCCCAAAATTCTGAGTTCCTGAGAAGCTCCCGCTTGCTGCTGATGGCCTCGGAGCACGCTTGCAGTGGCACATGTGGGCATTCTGTACACATCACACAGTGGGCACACATCACACAGTGGGCACACATCACACAGTGGGCACAGACACTTTCACTTTTTTTTCCTGCTCCATCTATAGACTTCCCTTCTGCCACCTGATGAGTTCTGTTCTCCTTTCTCTTCCTCTGTCCTGTGATGCTTTAATGCCCCCTTGTCCTTCTGTTATTCCTGTCATTCTAGCTTTCTCAGAGCCTAAGTGGCTACAAAGAACCTCAAGTTTTACCTCTAAAGGAGGAGTTTGTATGTAGACATGGTGAAACAAAACAAACACTCAAAACTGCAAAACTACAGAACAAAGTTCTAATACAGGCAGGAAAACCTCACACGGGAGCTAAAGGAAGGGGTTTCTCTCCCAGCACACGTGGCATGCCTGAGGTCCACATCAAAGGTGTAAATGCCTGACATTGCTATGAGATTTGGGGAGACACTGTCAAGATGCTCTACATGTTTACGGAGGCTTGCCTTCCTTGCTACCAAATGACATACTCAAGTCGCTAGGCTGGGAACAGGACTCTTATTTCTAGCGTGTTAGCATTGGAGCCATTTAGAGATACAGATCTGCCCACAGCAATGTCCACACCACCCTTCCCCATTCAAGAGACTGCATTGGGACTCAGGTATTGATATTTTTTAGCGACTGCAATTGAGAATAGTGCTCTAAGGTAAACCGAGGCGCTGGGGTGCAGGTTGGTTGAGAGAGAAAACTCCGCCTTCCCCTGTTCTGGATTATCTGGCAGAGAAATGTATGCATGTGTTTCTATAGGGATTCAGAACTAATATCTTCATTTAAAAAAAAGTGTATGCTCCATGCTATTTTTTTTTTCAAATACATTCTTCAGCAGAGAAATATTCATTTCCCTCCTGGATTAATTGCAGCCCTGTTGCTGATGACTTTTGCATGAAGTTCAGCTGCTGCTTGCAGTGGGTAAGGCACTCTGATTGGGAATGTGCTCTGAAATGCAGAGGGGCAGCTGCGAGTCATGGGGAAATTATTACCATTTCATATGTCACTCAGCTTGATTTGTGATTAAGGGGAGCTGGAGGCTCCTCCTGTCTGGGCTGCTGCAAGAGCAGAAATCTGCTCTCCCAGCCGGTCTTGCTGTATTGTCACAGCCAATGCCCGTCACCTCCGTACTGCCTCCTTCAGCGCGCCCAGGAGCCT
Source organism: Mellivora capensis (assembly GCA_004024625.1). Lineage (NCBI taxonomy): Eukaryota > Metazoa > Chordata > Mammalia > Carnivora > Mustelidae > Mellivora > Mellivora capensis. Next base: position 65,855 of record PISX010006697.1, on the reverse strand, counting down.
GAAGCATTTAGGTTCAATTACAAGCGTCACTTGTCATTTCTGGGATGCTGACTACATTAATAAACTTTTTTTTTTCCTTTTTGGAGAATTTGATTAGAGTGTCTTGTGGATAAATAACATTTATCTATTTTCCTTTCATTCCTGTGTTGTGTAAACTGAACAGCAGGAAAGGAGAAGCACCTGAACTTTCAAGTCCCTGGAGTGGGCAGATGTGGCATCTCATTTGGTACTCCAGAGCCTCTTGCACAATCCTAGAGAGGTTTTTGTTTAACTTGATACAGTGAACCGTTCATTCAACCAGCAGTCTCCTTGTGCACATGAGACATGATGGACTTCTGGAAGGGGAAGGAACAGCTCTGCAGAAAATGCAGGGCCTCCTGGAGTCAGGTGGGCCAGCCAGGGCTCAAAGTCCGATGGGAAGAGAGCATGTTGCCCCATGAAGCCAGGACACCCAGGTGACCTGGTGAGGACTGTTTCTTTGCAGGACTGGAGTTTGAGTGCTTATGTGGTCCACTGGAGGTTCTAGCTGTTGCGCTGAGCCAGTGGCCTTTACCCACGGCAGCAGAGCTTCTGGGAAAGATGGGGTCTCTTTGTTAGACAGAAGGCGGATTAAGTCCCAGCTCTGTCCCCAAGGACTGTGGTCCAGACAAGCACTTGGGGCCTCAGCCTTCAGAGAGTAGAGGGACATGCTGAGGGTTCCATGAGAATGACACATAGATAAGGGGACTTAGCCCTGTTGCCTATTAGGAACGCTCAGGAGTGACCCTCGCAATATATGATAACTAGTCAGCACCAGCTTAGCTCTGAAGCAAGGTTCTGGGCTCCTTCCTGCTGGGTCAGGCCTTAACCCTTTAGTTGCTGGATTGAAGGCCTAAATGAGAAAGCTATGTTGGGGGAGGATGAGGACACTGGCTGGCACTGAACTTTTTCCGTGTTATAGCAACTGGAACGGCTGCATGGAGACACCCAGGCCGTGTAACAACCGTGGGCTGTTTACCAAGTGGACCACTTCGCGCCAGCCCTCTGCAGACTGGGACAGACAACTGTGTGGGGGGGCTTAACCCCAGGCGTTATAGCGGAATCACCCAGTCCACCCGGAAAGTTCTTGATGAGCCTCTCTGCGTCGTTCACATGTGCTAAAGTGCCTTTTGTGCATGAAGCAGCTGTTTCCATACAAAGTGCCCGAGGTGAGCAGGAAATGCCTCACCTGTCAGGGAGCTCCTGGTCAAACAGATAACTGCAAGACGCAACATCCAAAGTAATCAGAAGCATATCGATGACGAAGGAGTAGATTCCGCCGGGGAGACTTAGCACTTGAGAGCATGAGGGCTTCTTAAAAAATTATTAAATATTAGTCATTCAGATAACACAAGAATTAAATACCACATATAAAAAATGAAAAGTTTAGAGATAAGAAGACCCCTGGAAGACCCCTAAGCCACCCTACCTCCATCCCCACGCCCGCTGTAACCGCAGGTATTAGCTTGGTGTGAATCTCTGAGGCTGTTGTTCTGGGAAGTAGTAACAGTCCTTCTGTGCGTGTCTCTCTGCAGTGCAAGTGAATGCTTACATAAACTGTATCACACTGCCCATACCAACATTCAACTCACATTTTCTTGACAATATGCCCAGATGTCCATGTAGAAAGCTATTGCTCAAATCTCAGTCCGTGGGCTAACAGCATCAGCATCGCCTGGAAATGTACTCAAAATGCAGATTCATGGCTCCACCTCACCCCAAGTGAATCAGCATCTCTGGTGGTGGGTCACTGTCCATGTGAATATTTTGTACACGAAAATTGAGAAGCATTGTCGTTCAAGATTTCATCCCAAATTCCAGGGCTCGGATCCCCGAGTCACCACTGGGAGGAGAGCCACTCAGGAAAGCAAGCTGACCAGGATCACCTGCTCTGGCGGTTATGCAAGGGAAGTAGTAACTACTTCTCTGGTTGAGCTGCTGTGGTATTTACTGTGTTTTACAGCAGTTAACCTGGTCTACAATGACCAGTTCAGAGTTACTTTAATCAAGGGTCCAGATTTCTGCTCAGTGGCTCCCCTACCAGACACATTCAGTTCCTGCTCTCGGAAAAGAATGTTTTTATGATCAATGGCCATGTTTGCAGCTTCTAGGTGGTTACAAGAGAATAGAAATAGAATTAGATCCTTGTCCTCCTATGGAGTGGAGAATAGACCAAAACCAACCCATCTGGCTCACTAGACAACTTGATTGCTGCTGATGTATTTTTAAAGATCAGTTTCTTCCTTGTTTGATCTGGTGTTCTAGAGTCAGATTGAGAAGTGGCTGTAGTGATCCCTTCACTGGGAGGAACTCCTGCAGAATAAAAACTGGGAAAAATATCTCCTCTCACTTTCCTGTTTCCTGTTTGCCACCCCTAACCCCCTTAACTATAGCTGCCCCTCAGAATAAGTATCTGCATGGGAGCTAGTCAGGTGCTTCCAGCTAAATGTCCTGTGTTCCTCTATGTAGAAAAAAAATTATAAAACATTTAGATGATGGCAAACTGGTTTCATTTGTGTGCTTGCATCATGCTGTTACTAGTGAGTGTGTAGCTCAGTGGGTTGAGAAAGATTCTGAGGCTTTCTTGTAACACAGTGAGAGAAGGTGCCACTTGGCATTGCTACCTATCGCCAGCCCTGTTCTGGTTGATGTCTTGCTTGCCTTCTCCTCTGAGCCCATGTAATTTCTGCTCTACCTGCGTGATGAAAATGTCTTCACGTGTCTTGGGTTTCTCTCTGAGGAACCTTGGGATTCAAGCCAGGAGTCTCCTGTGGGAATTTCTTGTTGTCCTCTCAGAGCCTTAGTGACCCAGGAAGAAGGTACATAGGAGAGAAGCAGCACTTAATGCCTATTACAACCTCAAACAGCAGTTCTGGGTTCACTGGAGCATCTTCAGATTTTGGTGCTGGGAGATGCATTTGAAGCTCCTCAACCTAGTGCCCTCTATACCAGCGTCAGCAAACTATAGCCTATGGGCTAAATTGGGTCCACCATCCGTTTTTGTATAACTCACATGCTAAGAATGGTTTTTATATTTGCAATGGTAGAAGACAATTCAAAAGAAGAAAATTAATGACACATGAAAAAAAATATAATGAAAACAACAGACAATGAAAAGTTCAATTCAATTCAAATTCCCATGTCCATTTAGAAGTTTTACTGGAACTCAACCAGCTATGCCCTCCGTTTACATATTGTCTGTGGCTGCACTTGCAGAGGCCGTGGAAGAGTAGACTGGTTGAGATAGAGACTTGTATGGCATGCAAAGTCTAAAATGGTCCCTCTCTGGCCTTTTCCAGAAGAAAGGTTTGCCAACCCTTGAAAGGGTCTATAGAGTCTGGAGACCGGAGGCTGACAGTCACACATTGTCACGCTGTCAAATCGATTTCCTGGACTGACACAGCCTTGGTGTGGCTGCTTTGTAAATTATTGGGAGGGATGAGGTAGTTTTGAGGGTTTTCCAAGTTGAAAATTGGACTCTGGGAAGGGCGTGGGGTCAGGCGCACGCCTTGCCTGAAGCTCCCGGAGCTCACGCGGGTGTGAAAGAACTTCTGTCGGCGGTGGCTTTCGCCTTGGTCTTTTGCTTTTGCAGGTGCCGTTCTTTTTAATTAGGGTGTGGGCTGGTGAGGCCCAGCTCCACCCCAGAGACATCACGGGAAGGGGTGGAATCCATCAGACATCAAACAAATGGCTTTGGGTGAGCGCATCCTACAGCCAGCACACACATAATCGTGGGGCTCATTGCTCCCAATGGGAGCTGGGGATATCAAGATGCGGCTCAAGATAACATTTCCAACCGTCCCCGGAAATGGGGGGAAATCAGTTTTATTTATTAATTCCATCTTGCCAGCTCCCAATTTGGTGTGAACAGTTACGTTTTGAAGCACGTTTCCACCCTGCAACTAGCAGAGTTAATTTAATGAAATGAGTAGTCTTGTGATGACCTGAAGGGGAAAAACACATTAATCTGGAAACTATCAAAGCCGTCTGACATGTATTATTGTAGGACTCAGAAAAAATAAACAGTTTATGTAGAAGATTAAGTGGCAGTGTGGATTTGCTTTTGACATATCTTGTCTCCAAATCTAAGTTGGGGATTTATTATCGCACTATCATGTCACAGCTATCTCATTTATATGATAACACATCTGTAATGTTTTACAAGTGCAGCACTACTTGTTCGAAATGGGGCTTTTTTAAGTCCTAAATTATAGTACCTGGAGAGGCATGCATAATTATAGTGCGTGTTAGCAAATGAGAGGGTGCATTTTCCACCCGCACTCAGCATTAATCGTCAGCACAGTGGGTGCAATAAAATCATAATTGCTTCTTCCAAACTTCTCATCTGAGCTGTACAGGTTGAAGTCAGTGGTTGGGTGGAAAGATGCCTACTGTTATGCTGGGTGGAGGCCTTGTTCCCGTCTTCCCAGAGAGTCGCTGGATCATATGGCGGGAGGTAGCGTTGAGTTCAGGCAGAGAGCTAGACCCCACTGGGGCAACATCTTGAAGTCCCCTGATAGCAGTTAGATCTGTACATCAGAAGACACTGGAGAATGGTGATTATGGGTCCTGGTTTGGCGATCTGGGTTTGGGTTCCAGCTCTGCCTTTCAATTTTGGATGAATTGTCCTACTTTCTCAGAATAACTGTTTTCTCATCTGTAAAGGAAAGGTGGTCTCTAACTCGAAGTATTCTTAAGGTAATTGACCATGTTTATGAAGCACAAAACATGTGTGTGAGAAATAGTAGATGTGATTACAGCTTTCTCCCCTGAAGATTACTGTCCAGAGCCTTTGCTGTCCAATATGGCAGTCGCTGTCACATGTGGATGTAGAGCTCTTGAAACATGCCCAATCCCAATGGAGAAGGACTGTAAATCCACAGTATCAGTTTTTGAAGACAAAGTACAAAAAATAATGTAAAATACATCAGTGATGTTTTATATTGATTACATTTTGAAGTGATAATATTTTGCCTGTATTGGCTTACATATACTAAAATAAAACCCACCTGCTCCTTTTTACTTTTTTCATTGTGACTACTAGAATATTTAACATTACACAGAAGACTTATATTATAATTTTATTGGACAGTGCTGTTTAAACAGATGAATGCTGACCAAAACATTATGTAAATATGTGTTCTGAGTTGCAACTCATGGTTCCTGGTGTTAATACCATTATTATCATTGATTTATACTTAACCTACTTTAGAAAAAATACTTTAGGTGGTTTGCTATGGAAGGATGGAGAAGAGCTAGTGATTGCCATAAACTACTTAAATTAATTCCAAGCTCCCTGGTCGTTAAGGCAGAAAAAGAACACATATTTGGATCATATGGGTCATTTTAAAATGTCGAGGATTCATATAAGTTTGTTGGAAAAGGAAAGCTTTCTCCTGGCCCTGAATTCTCAAAGGACCATTTCCCGGTGCAATCTTGAGATTGCACATACACCTGCACCTCTCCGTCCTCCCCAAACAAGGCTTTTATGGACTTGGAACGCTGTGAGTCATACAAATGCAGTGATGATAATTATACCTCCCTTTGTTTATGTAAATTACCTGATTTGATCCTGGAAGCAGCCCTGCAGGATGGGCCTTGCAGGGACCATTGTTCTTTTTTTATGGGTGAGGAAGCTGAGGATCAGGTCGAGCTTCAGTGACTTGCTTCAAGTTTTCACAGCCAGCCTTGCGTGGCAAGGCCGAGGCTCAAACCCTCATTGCCCAAAGTGGAAACTCCCTGTGCTTCTGGCAGTGATGTTCACTTTAGAGTGAAAGAAAGCTCATCAGAGTGACTGATGGGAAAAAGCCTCTGAGGGCCTCTGCCAAGAAAGGGGGACCCACACACAGCTGGGAGGCTGGGAGCTCCGAAGATGAACTTCGCTTTAGCCAGATAGAAGAGAAATGTGTCTGAACATGTGCTATTGTGCTCCTGACTGTGGCCCGCCCAACTCAAGATAGCCGGTGACTGGGTCTCAAGGCACAGCTGCTACTCGAGCGTGTTAGCTAGCTCACCTCTGCGATCAGCTCTCCTGGAACCTCAGGACACGCACCCGTCACCTAGGACCTCATCACAGTGCATGTTCATGCCAAGGCCCGGGAAGAGGGCTGAGCATCTGCACTGCTCACAAGTGTCTCTTCTGTTGGTCTGGTGGTTGAGGAGTGAGAGCTCTAAGGTGTCTGTTTTCTGCTTTCCCCCAAAGCACCTCAACCTTGGAGTTTTATACAAAGAGCAGAGGACTGATTCTCAGACTTGCTATAAATTAAAACTTCTCTGGAGGCTTCTAAGCAGTACTGATGCCTGACACCCACCCCAGGTCAGTTCAGTGAAAGAGTTTCTGGGAATGGGGCTCTGAGACTGGCACATTTTCACCTCTCCCTGGGTGTTCTTAGAATAAGGCATCCATGTTAGAAGGCTACATTTATGAATAGTAGGATCACACAACTGAGAAGATTCTTCTGCCTGGCAGTTGCCCAAGTACCCCAAATCCGAGCACTGGCTGCCAACAGAGTTTTTCTCCTGTTGCCTCCTAAAGACAGGGTGTGTTACATGACCTAGCCATTCATTCTTAAATTCATCTCTCGAGGGCCAACAGCATGCAAAGCATGGACCGGGCTATGGATGCAGTCTGAACACAGCAGGCAAGGTCCTGGCCTCATAGGCGTTCATATTCCAGTGGGTTAAATTGCTGATAAGTTGTGAAGAGCAGGGGAAAGGTGTTTTAGTAGGAGCGAACCCCGAGTTCACGGGTCGGGCCAGCTACCCTGAGACCGAAGTTGGGACCTCAACTGTCTTCAGCCCAGAGTAGTTTTAGAAGCATCTGCAGAGAGCTCTAACGATCCGGATTCCCAAGTCCCACCTCCAACCTGGATGAGCAGAATCTGCAGGGTGGTGGGTCTGGGCAATCCGCATGTAGGCATTGAAAGAAAGTGGGGTGATTCCGATCTAACCTCCAGATTAAGAAACCCCAATCTCGACTTTAAAAAGCACGAGCTTGAGCCAGAAATAAAAGGTGTGCTCTGAAGCTCGCTCTCTGCTAAACAAATAGCTCACATGCCTTCTTTAAACTAGAGGCACAGTTGGCGAAGCAGCTTTCAGAATGCCCACATCACTCCCTTTCTTTTCCTTTTGAATAAACAGCTGGCAAATATGACATCAATTTAACTGTAATGACTGCTTTTAATTTTCATTTTAAATCTATACTGTTACTATATATTGGGATCCTGGCTGGTGCCAACTGCTCTGGCCACACGTCTGGTTTTCATTTAGTCTCTGAGTTCCTTTGGGTAGTCGTGTTCAGAGGCCTGGTTTAATGCATGACCCTAATTGCAATGTGGAATTAAGTTGGTGCTGACTGTAGCGTTTTCAGTCTTAGAATCAAGGAAAGTATCTAATAGGAGGGGGAAAGAAAAGCTCCTCTGGAGTTTCACCCCTTACCAGTGCCTTATCTTTATAAATTTTTTACATTCAACATTTTTTTAATTGAGTGCATAATATGGCTATAAAACAGCAGTTTAGATAATGCGGTCAGGCTGCTGGTTTACATATATCTCTTCTCAGTTTCAAAATGTCCCCTTCTTCTCCTCCTTGTCTGACACTGGCTTCATTTCTCATTAAAAATGCTGGCGGCTTGGAAGTGAGGCTAGAAATGCAGGCTGGGCTCCTTCTTCCAACTTATGGTTGGTGCTAAGTTTTCCTGGAAGCCTCAAAGGCCTTGAAGGAAGCTAGGTTGCCAGCTGATAGTTATTTTCAACAACTCTTGGCCAGAGATCTGCTACGTAAAGGATTAAATTCAATGTTTTCACATCAAATGTATTTAAGAAAAAGATTTCCTCCAAGATGGCAGGTACCTCTTGGTACACTAGGGTGGGACAACAGCAATGAAAATGCACTCATGTTACTTGTTCATGGGAAAATATAGATAAAAAGGGTTGTTGATTGGAGATTGGATGAGATGCCAAATAGGCGAGAAGCTGAGTTGGATCAGACCATTTTGGGGAGGGGAGGAGTCTATATCAGAAGCATAATCTTCACAATACAAATATTTGCTGCACAAAAGTTAGCCATTATTATATGTTGATTCTCCTCCAAAATAGTTCTCTTGCATTGATTCTTTCTTCTGTTTGTCTTTTCATGCATTCATTCAACATGTTGTTTATTGAGTAATTGCTGTGGTATTGTGGGGGGCCATGGGAAACGCTGGAGATAGCACATGAACACGAGGGCCATGTGCCCACCCTTCTGGACCTTTCAGTCTAGTGATGAACAGGGAGGAAAATGTGCAGTGGGAAATAGGTGTCCTAGATGATTTCGTAAGGGTGGTGAGTGTTGCTGTGGAGTACCAGCAGGTGCCCATCCCAGGCTGAAGGGAATAGGAAAGCCGCCACCAGGCCCATGGAGTGGAGGCCCTCCCCAAACTCTCAGAACATGGCCCACTCTTACCCATTTGTCCTGGCATCTTGCCTGAGGCTTGATTGGGGGGCTGTGATATGATCACATGGAAAACTTTGCACTTACTGAAGATGATTTTCAGTCTATCATAGCAGAAATTTCTCTTTGGTCTCAGTATAAGGAAATGCTGTGCTTTTCTTCGTTTGGTGTATCTTAGGGGCAGTGCAAACTTTGTCACGAAGATGTATCTCTTGCCTTGAGAGCTAGATAACTCAGTCATATTTGTACCTCACTTCTGGAAATTGCACAGGATCATAGGAGTACACTATTTGTTAATTTTACTGATTTATGTATGTCTCTACCCTTATTTCCTCGTTTTACCCAGTTCCTTTATTTATTTTATTATTTTGTGCGGTACCCACTCTTTTGAAACTGTCTGATCCACCAGGGACAAGAATTAGAAGCACATTCGGTGTCAGTGAAATCATTTGAAGAAATGAGCAAGTTAAAACAGGACACCATACTCAGAGTTGAGAGAAAGGATAAAGGGAGGGTAGAGTTCGAAAGTTAGGTTTTAACTGCGGGGGTGCTTCAAAAGTAGTTAAGGTAAATTAAAAAAAAAAAAAAGAGAAGGAGAAGAAGGAGGAGGAGGAGGAGGAGAAAGAAAGAAAGAAAGAAAGCTAAACAAGAGCAAGCTCTTACGGTTCCTCCCAATCCTGGACCTCTGACACCCAGCCAATGTCAATATTAGCTAAAGAGGTTTGGGCCATGTTCAGTCTGATCAAAAATAAATTAGGAGGGTGCTTATAAAAAGGGCTCACAGGACATGCACACATACACACACACACTCTTCCTGAGCAAGGATAAGGATTACAGGCTTTTAATAAATGCTAATTTAGTGATAACAATTTTATATAGTGTCGTTTGTGCCAAGATCTGACATTAGCTGATTTGGGATTTCAGCGACTGACCAAGAAGCCGGCTCCAACTGGTGTGTTCTGCGGATACCTCATGTCTCCCTCTCCTCCACATCCAGTGCTCCCACCTGTCGGCTCCAACCAGCTTCCTCTAAAATATGCTCGAGCCAGGCATGGCTCGAGGTAACCTCCAGTGTATGGGGCTTGACACACTCCCTGTAAATTGAGCCCCGCTCCCTCTCACTATTCATCACATTGTGTTTCTTTACTTCTTTGTGAAAGGAGCACTGAATGCCTCGCATAGAAATTCAGGTAGAGTCTGGATTTTCCTTCCTCCCCTCTTATTTTCTCTCTCTCTCTGGTGGATCTTGGCCCATGATATTTCCTGGTCACAAGGGAGAAACAGATGTTTTTCTTCAATACTGCAAGGGATGCCTTGGGAGCTGTGAGGGGAAAGGATAACTAAAATCCCAGCCAGTGATTCTAGTAGAAGTCCGAGCACGTGCCACAAGGTCTTCCTGTGTTCCACTGAAGCCAGAATTACCCCCGATATACAGTTGTGTAGACACAGCAACACTGTATCGAGAGCATGGGTTTTAGTCTGATGGCTCTGTGTCCAGACTTGACTCCCTTATTTGCTAATTATGTTACCTGAGATAAGCCCACCTTGACCCTCTGGGTTCAGTTTCTTCATTTGTAAAAGGACAAGAGCATTAACTACTGGGTGATCCTGTCTTGAAGCTTCAAAGTGGTAGAATAGAAGTGAAGTTCTGTGACAGACCCCCACCCAGTTAATCACAGCACACATTTCTCACATCGTTGTGTGCCAGGCACTGTGCTCAACAACTTACATGCTGTTTTTACTATTACTTTTATGGTTAATCTTCCCCTGAGTAAGCTCCAAGAGGTGTGTCCTGAGGTCATAGTAGACATTCAATAAATATATGTTAAATGGGTGACCAGTTTCATTTAATCCTCAAAAGAACCGAAATTAGTTAGTACTGTAAGTACCCTCCCATTTGTTGGATGGGGAAACTGAGGCACAGGTGGTTAATTTGCCTAAGACTGTTCCAGCTCTCAAAGGCTGGGGTCAGGATTCACTGTAGGCACTCCTAGAGCTTTATCCACTACACTCTACCAACTCCTAAATCTTATTATGGTGGGGTAAGGAATCCCCATGGCCTTCTCTAGTCTTTCTCCCTCCTCTGCCAGATGCTAATGTGCACACCAGCCCTGACCTTAGCCCCCTTGTCCCTAAGACAGTGCCTGGATTTAGTGCCAGTGGGTGTGTGCAGGGCCATCAGCACACACTCTCTGAAGTCCCAGGAAAGACTCCTTTGACACCAAAGCCACACAGATGAGGAAGCTGAGCCTTTTGGCAGGCCCCAGCTTGCTGCCTGTGGGTTGTGAGCTTGTTCACGGAGGCTCCATGCCAAGGCTCCAGAAAAAGGAAAACCTCTCCCTGAGACTGCTGTGAGGGCCTTTGGGCCCTGTGAGAAACTGGGTGGAAGGGAGGGTGAGGGCCAGGCTTAGAGGCAGCAGGAGAGGCTGTGCAGGGGTAGGGGGTACTGCCTGGGTTCTGCTGCCCCCACCACACTTTCTCTCCTCGCTCAGGTCCCCAGCAGTGTGTTCCTTCTCTTTCCCTGCCTGCCTGTCTGCCTGTCCTCCCTTCCTCCTTCCCTCCCTCCCTCCTCTCTACTTTCCTCTCTCCCTCCCTCCCTTTTTACTATCTCTTTTTCTCTCTCATTCTCATTTTCTTTCTTTTTCTAAAAATGATTTTCCTCTCTCTTTCCATGTCCTTCTGTGTTGCTCTGTCCCTGTCTCCATCTCTCTTCCATTTTTTTTTTCCTCTTCTCCCCACTTCTCTTTCCCTCTTTCTTTTCTTCATAAAGATTTGAGGTCTTTTCTCAAAGTTCTCTCAGTCTGGTGGGGGAAAAGGGATTAGAAAAATAAGCAACCAACTACTCTTTTTTCCTCATTCCTCCAGTTGGCAGACTGAGGCAGGTAGAAGGTCAGTCCTCTCACCATGGTCAACAAGCTTATCCAAATCTGCCATGTCACATGTATATATTTACAGAATTTGTCTCCTTTGAAGATTTGGTTTCCTCTACCTAGAATATACTTCCACTCCCCTTGCACATTTGGCAAACTCCTCTTCATCCTTCAAAACCTTTTTTAGGCATCATCTCTTCAGAGATGTCTTCTTGGGATGTCATTTCCTGCCCAACAGCATGATATCCCCATATTTTATGTCATATATATACTTTGTATCTATGTTTGTTGTTGATTTTGTTATAATTTAGTATATACCCTTCTATATTCACTTTTAAATATATATCAATGGTGGGAAGAAACTGTCTTATTCACCATACTTCTAACCACAAAGTTTAGTTTGGAGTACATCAAAAAGTGCTTATTTTGGTGAGCTGAATCTTTTGCAGAACAGAGACCTTGTGCATCTTAAAATCCTACAGTGCCGGGGCGCCAGGGTGGCTCAGTCATTAAGCGTCTGCCTTCGGCTCAGGTCATGATCCCAGGGTCCTGGGATCGAGCCCCGCATTGGGCTCTCTGCTCAGCGGGAAGCCTGCTTCTCCCTCTTCCACTCCCCCTGCTTGTGTTCCCTCTCTCATTGTGTCTCTCTCTGTCAAATAAATAAAATCTTAAAAAAAAAAAATCCTACAGTGCCATTAAAAAAAAAAAAAAGCTCTATCTGTTAAACCCCTGAACTTGCTAAAGTTAACATAGTTCTTTTTACAAATTCTTAATGATTCTTCAAGATTTGTCCACACAACTTACCGTCACCCGATTCCTTCTTATTCTCTCTTAGTGCACATGTGTTGGGAGCCCAAATTTCTCTCTCTGTTTGCCTGCAAATAAGATATCCATTCAAGGGGCGCCTGGGTGGCTCAGTGGGTTAAAGCCTCTGCCTTCAGCTCAGGTCATGGTCTCGGGGTCCTGGGATCAAGCCCTGCATCGGGCTCTCTGCTCAGCGGGGAACCTGCTTCCTCCTCTCTCTCTCTGCCTGCTTCTCTGACTACTTGTAATCTCTGTCTATCAAATAAATAAATAAAATCTTAAAAAAAAAAAGATATCCATTCAAGTTATTCTGCAACCTACTTGTATTGACAAGGTAGAAGAGGGCTAGACCCTCCTCCTTTATAGATGTGGATGCCGTTGTTCTCCTGCCCTGGTCCCAATAGACAATGACAGTTCATTGAGAGTAAACCCCTTGCCTTATTTTTCTGGTTTGTGGCACCACAGCCAAATTTCGTTGGCTGGTACCAGGGCACACTCTTAGCAATAGACTGCATCAAGCTCTATGTCACTAAAGATGTCAGTAGCAGACACAGCTCCGCTCTGGTTGGTTCCAAAGAAGAAGAACAAGGGTTGGTTCCAAGACAAACACTGATTGTCTCATCCAGAGGTTCACCAAGAGGTGATGGAGGAAGTCAAGAGCCAAGGATTCCAGCAATAGGTCAGGAAATGGAGCCCATGTTGGTTCAAGACGACAACTGTGAAAAAATAATCATTTCCCTTAGGTACTTATTGGTTGCTGGAGCTTACTGGAGGAAAGTTCATCTAGCAAAAAGGCACAGTGTAGGATGCAAGGAATGCTGTCTGCATAAACAGGCCCCTCTGCCTGTGTGATGGGGAGGGCAGTGTCCACCATCTGTCACCTACTTTTACCTCCCAGCAGCCTTACACTTCCTTTTCTACAGTTCTTTCTGCACCAACCTGCTTGTCCCCGGAAAACAGGATCAGTCCCCAGGGGTTCTATAGACAGGGGACCCTATTCTAATGAAACGTGTTATTTGAAAGAATTACTTAAGCCTATGTAAACTGGTCAAAGTGAGAAGATGTGATTAGGGGGGTGAGCAGAATAGAGTAGGGTGATAAAAATAGAGTTTTATCTGCATTTGGACTGATTTTGAAAAGGTTTTTTAACCATTGCAACTGAATCCTTTTCAGAACCACCCCCCCAACTTTTTTTTTTGTTGTTCACCCGAGTTGCTATGAGAACATGAATCATCTCTTTAGCACGATGACAGCAAGTGTAGCATTTAGGAGCGGACCCTGATTTTTCACTGTTTGTTCTTTGCTCTCAACAAGATAAGCTGTTGTTATTTCTTTCTTCTTGAACAAGCACACCATGATTGCTGAAGTGGTAAGAATAATTGGACCAAATAGTCATGCGATTAATGCAAACAGAGAGAATTCATCTGTTTCGAGTACAGTAAATGCACTTCTGAAGATGCAGGAGCTTGCTTTCTCTGTTTATTCTTGGGCTGGGGAACAAATGTTGCTGAGTTCACTGCCACAGATTCCTGTGTTTCTTCCATGGGTGGAGACCTGAAATGAACTGAGTTAAGGGAGAAATCAGCCCTATCTCAGAAGTGGGTGGGCTTGGAGGGAGGGGCTGCAGGGTGAACACAGGGGAGAAGACTGCTCTACCCTGATTTGACACCCTCCTCCCTGGCTAGGGGTAAGAGGACTTCTGCTTTCTTAATGATAGGTTTCAGTTAAAAGGGTGACCAACTGAAACAAGGGAAATTAGCATTGATTAAAGCCTTCAGGTGCTTAGCTCTGCACTCAGAATTATGTCATTTAGATGCCACAGGCATGAGACAGGTTTCATTGCCCCCACTGGACAGATAAGGACACTAAGATTCAGAAGTAAGTCTCCAAAATCACAAAACCGGTGCGCTGAGGGCTGGGGTTTGAAGCCAGGTCTTTCTTGCTCAGGGTTGTAGTGGAGGCGTGGGATTTGGGGCCACACTGTCCACTTTGGAATCCTGATGGTGCCATGCAGTGATGGTGTGACCTTGAGCAAAGGACTTCAGCTCTCATCATCTCCTTTCTTTCATCTGTAAAACAAACAAACAAAAAACCTGGAGATTATAGTAGTAGTCATCAAGTTAACTAATAGGGCTGTTTCCAGGATTAAGTGAGTTATTACACAAGAAGAACACAGAATTATGCCTAGCTGATAGAACTTCCTGTATGCACATGGGGCCGCTTTGATTTCAATGCCTTGGGTGGCTTCTGTGCCCAAGAATGCCTGTAGCTCATACCTGTGATTCCCTGCAATGGTGTCCCAGCTCATTTGTCTTCATACAGTCACCCTGGCACAGCCTGGAAAGGTTAATGTCTCTAAAATCCCCCTTTTTCAGGTCAACAATTTGATAACATTGTTGTGGGGGAAGAAGCTTGACTGTTCATCCATGGACCATCTGTGCCCCATTTTCCCCATTAACTTCCCACTGCACTACCTCCCCACTCTGCAACTGCTCCCTTCCTGTGCCTCTCCACTTCCACCTCTGGCACTCAGCTCACCTTCCTTCCTGTCCACAGCCTGCCTGATCCTATATACTTCTCAAGTCCCCTCCCTAGTCCATCATCTCCCAGAAATGGCCTTTGCAACGTGAACCCACAGAGACATCAGCCCCTCGGCAGCTCCTGGAGCCCACACCGTTGGTGGTGCTCAGTCAGTGTTCCGTGTTCGTGAATTCCTGTCTCTCCTCATGGCAGGTGCAAGGGAGGAGACCAGGGTGATCACACGGCACTGCCACTGTCTGTTGACTTCCCTTTCACAGTGATCTGCCAAGGGTGCTGTGGTTCCAGAAGCCCAGGAGACTTACAGGGCTGTAGCAGGAAGAGAAGTCTGCCTCTTGAAAGACCAGCTGAAGTTTGGCATGTAGAAAAGTAGAATGAAGGAATTTTAGGCAGAGGAAATGATTGTACAGCATTATAGAAGCATGAGAAGTGACAGGAATGATAGAGGACACTGTGAAGAGATGCTGACAGCTCTCAGTGGCCAGGGGCAGCAAATGTGATTCTTCTTCTTGGCTCTCACCCCTCCTGTCCCCTTCCCCACATCTCTAGAATCCGGCTTCAGCCCTGAGCTTGGTTCTTCCTTCAGTTTGATAAATGCTTTCACCATTTTGCTTAATTGTCTCCTTCTAGTATTTATTAAACAGAAAGATTAAATCCAATTAAATAAATGAAGCACCTCATGCTGATTTTGACCAAGAGAGCATCATCCATTTGTGTTTGTGTTTGAAGTGAGGAATCTGCTAGCAGTGAATTCAGCATACATGGCTCCTCTGTCCTGGGTTGGGGAATGTGTTCTGCCTCTCTGCTAGGAGTCCTGTAAATCCAGTTTCTCTTCTGGAATCGCCAAAGTACCTGGCAAGGGGGAGATAACTAGCGCTGTCTAGGTGTCTCGCAAATGCCAGATCCTTGCGACCATTAGCCAGCTAAGCTGTACAGTAACCCCATGGGACAGGTGTTGCTTTCCTTGTCTGATAAGTAGGAATAAGGAAGCTCAGAGATATAAGGCTCATTTCTGGTTTCATAAACCCAGCGTATCGTGGGGAATGTCAGAGGCCCTCAGGCCTCTGCCCCTATACATTCTGAGTTGTGCACTAACCTGACCATCAGCTGCTGGCACCGGCCTCCCTCAACCAGCACCTACAGGGAAGGCCCCTTTGCCTCAAACTCCAGGCAGGAGAATGCCAATGCTGCTTTCTGTTCTGCACAAGCTCCCAGGGTCCCGGGGAGGGTGATCTCCAGTTACCTACAGTGGTCCCTCTCTTGATAACTGATTTTTATTATTCTACATGCTCCCTTTCCTTCCCTGCCTCCCCGCCCCACTCTCCTTCCAACTTGTCCAGAGATTACCCCCAGTACTTGCACCAAAATCCTTGTCTCAGGGAATGCCTCTGAGAGTTGCACAGTGATCAATCTGACTGTGCAACCTACACCTTCATGCGGTGCCATGCTGTGGAGACTGCTCATGAAGGATTTCACTGGGACAGGGTGGCAGTGGGATAGAGGAACCCACTAGAGAAGTGGCAAACGGGTTTTGCCTCAGGGGTCATCTGTGAGTGATCGGTGGGGCTTCCTGGAAGCTTGCTGGAGGGTGAGTTTGAGACCCATGAGAGTGACATCTGGACAGAGTGTGTGGTGCTGTCTGTGTGCCCAAGGGAAGGAAGAGGAGCAAATGTGGTATTGGCTTCTTGGCCCTTGGTGCTCCTTCTCTGCGTGTCTGTACTTTAATCCTTTTCTGTGAGGAAGTCTGCCAAAGGGAGACTGGGGCCGTGTATGGGACCACATTGCGAGCTCTCAGAGGAAGGAGTAGTAAGGTGGAAACGGCACAGGGTTGAACAGCAACTCAGAAACTCGGAGGCCCAGTGTTGATAAAAATGCTCTTTGGACAATTCACTTTTCCCTGTTTTGCCTCTTTTTGTGACTGAAGACATTAAGAACAACTGCTGGAATTTTTGCTGAAGATTTCTTTTTTTTTTTTTAAATTTTCTGATATCCCTTAACTTATTTATTTTAATTTTAATTTTTTATTTTTTATTAACATATAATGTATTATTAGCCCCAGGGGTAAAGGTCTGTGAATTTCCAGGTTTACACACTTCACAGCACTCACCATAGCACATACCCTCCCCGATGTCCACTACCCAACCACCCTCTCCAGACCCCCTTCTCCCACACCCCGGCAAACCCTCAGTTCGTTTTGTGAGATCAAGAGTCTCTTACGGTTTGTCTCCCTCTCAATCCCATCTTGTTTCATTTTCTTCTTTCCCTAACCCCCAAACCCACCACATTGCCTCTCAAATTCCTCATCTCAGGGAGATCATATGATAATTGTCTTTCTCTGATTGACTTATTTCACTCAGCATAATACCCTCTAGTTCCATCCATATCGTCGCAAATGGCAAGATTTCTTTTCTTTTGGTGGCTGCAAAGTATTCCATTGTATATATATACCACATCTTCTTTTTTTTAAAGATTTTATTTATTTATTTGACAGAGATCACAAGTAAGCAGAGAAGCAGGCAGAGAGGAGGAAGCAGGCTCCCTGCTGAGTAGAGATCCCAATGCGGGGTTCGAACCCAGGACCCTGGGATCATGACCTGAGCCGAAGACAGAGGCTTTAACCCCCTGAGCCACCCAGGCACCCCACCACATCTTCTTTATCCATTCATCTGTTGATGGACATCTAGGTTCTTTCCATAGTCTGGCTATTGTGGACATTGCTGCTATAAACATTCTTGTGCACATGCCCCTTCGGATCACTACATTTGTATCTTTAGGGTAAAAAATACCCAGTAGTGTGATTGCTGGGTTGTAGGATAGCTCTATTTTCAACTTTTGGAGGAACCTCCATGCTGTTTTCCAGAGTAGCTGCACTAGCTTTCATTCCCACCAACAGTGTAGGAGGGTTTCCCTTTCTCCACATCCTCGCCAACACCTGTCGTTCCTGACTTATTAATTTTAGCCATTCTGACTGGCGTGAGGTGGGATCTCATTGTGGTTTTGATTTGTATTTCCCTGATGCCGAGTGATGTGGAGCACTTTTTCATGTGTCTGTTAGCCATCTGGATGTCGTCTTTGCAGAAATGTCTGTTCATGTCTTTTGCCCATTTCTTGATTGGATTATTTGTTCTTTGGGTGTTGAGTTTGATATGTTCTTTACAGATTTTGGATACTAGCCCTTTATCTGATGTCATTTTTTGCTGAAGATTTCATCCCCACTCACATGCCATCAGTCCATCACCTTAAGATTCTTTTTTTCTTCAGGGTCAGTGTCTTTTTCTTCTCGAAATTCTTAATTTAAATTTAATTAATTAATTAAATTTCTTAATTCTCATACTTTGGCAGACTTTTCTTTTTTAGGGGTCATCTGTCTCTCTTCTAAACTGCTCTTTTGGTTAGCACACTCCAATGTCTTTCAGAGGATCCAGTTTCTCCCCTACTCTCTGTATATGTCTCTAGCTCCAGGAATGGCCCTGGGCTGTGGTTCTGGCTAAGTAGGGCCTCTCTTTTCCCAGTCATTGTGATTTGTTTGGGGATGAGAACAGGATCCACATTACAGACCTCTGGGCCATTGCTGGCCACCCGTGACTCTGAAGAGTCTGCCCCACCTTGCTCTGTAGTGGTTCTAGGCAAAAGAAGGAAAGTAAGGAAATTGACAAATAAGAATTGAGTCTGGAAGTCACTATGTGATCCCCTTGGTCAAGGTAGGCCTGAAGCTAATCGTATTCTAGGAATTTTCATTTGAATTATCTCAGATATTCCTTTTTTATTTTAATAAATTTGAGTTGGACCTCCTATCTCTTACAAACAAAAAATATCTAATTTATGGATAGAAGATTTTGCTGAGAGTCATTACCATGTTATGCCCATGTTGACTTTATAATCCACAGGACTTCTTTTTGGGTTCAGCAAATAGGAAAAATGGGCTTCCCAAATTAGAGGCCCTCACCTCATCCCCACCTACATATCTCTACCCATCCCTGCTCACAACTGGGGCCTTCCCTGCCCCAAACACAGAGAAAACTGACTTAAATGGCTTCTATATCTCAAGCAGTAGACATTTATTATGGCCATAAAATGATTTCCCGGAGACTCCAGCCAGGCATGAGGCCTTTGTGTTCTGAATTTACCAATTTGCTAAAATAATCATCTTCACATTTGCTGTTAATAATCTTGCTTCAGGCTGTTACAACCAAATGGTTGGTCACTTCCAGTAATGGCCAATTTTTCAGAGATTATTGCTAAAATGATTAGGCACATTGTGATTTCCCAAGGCACATGCTTTGGAGCTGCTCCATTAGCAAATAAAAAGCCTTCTGGGCTGATTGGGAAAGTGGGGGATGCTTATCTTTAAAGGTAAATATATGTCATCATATCTATTGTTTTTCCTTAGCTAAGTCCTAACTTTACATTTCTTCTTGCCCATTATTGGCTCATTATTTAATCACTAGAAGTACTGCTTCTTGGCTTGCTCTAACCCCTTCATTGTAGCTGGTGGGCTGGGAAACAATTTACAGTATACCAGATAAATCAATAAGGGAACATCCATTCTTAAGGTCCTCAGATGAGCTAGGCCCTGGCCTAGAAATTTTGCACAATACCTTATTTAATTCTCAGAACAGAGTCCTAATTCCAGTTTGCACATGGGAGGAGACTGAGGCCCAGAGAGATTAATTCACTTATTGCATGTCATCCAGCTAGTAAATGCATGCCTGGATTTGAATCCAGTGTTCTTCCCACTGTATCAGGAAGCCGGCTTTTCTCATTCAACTGCACTCACCCAGGTTTCCTCTTGTGTGAGGGCCAAGCATGGCACCTGGCAGCCTAGCCCCAAGGTGGAGACGAGTTAGAACACTGGCAAGCAGAACATGGGGAACCACAGCAATAGCTGTCCTGGTTTGCATATGGCTGTGTGGTTCATACCCAAGGCCAGTGTGTCTGCTGCAAACCCTGGGCTTTCAGCCCCAACTCCTACAGCTGAAGAAACAAGGTGAATGGGACATTATGGGGAGCATTCTAGACAAAATTTGACCTGAGAAATACTTTTATCTTCCAACATAAAGGGAAGAAAGCATCTTTTCCTTGCAGTTGTAGTAGGCATTTTGCAGAAGGAATCCACGGATCCTCAACTGAGAGTAGAAAAAAGTCACACCTTGATCCTCTCCTTTGGCATTACTTAAATGCATGCAGGACACAAATACTAGTGTGTTAGGAGAAACATGGAAAGGTAGAGGCAGATGTTGTCTGGTCTTTACAGACTGAATAGGAATTGGGGGAAGCTGGCTATTTTCTGTAATTAGAACATTACCTCTGAGACCAGGGAATGACCATTATAAGAGTTTATTTTTTTAAATAAGCTCTACCCCCAACATAGGGATCTGACTCATGACCCTGGGATCACAGGTCACACACCCCACCAACTGAGTCAGACAGGTGCCCCAGGAAATGGCCATTCTAAAATGGATCAGTGTGAGCACTAGAAAGAGATTATTACATGACACAGAAGCTTGCTGATGAAAGTGAAAAAAGATCTCACATGGATGAGAGAAGACACATCTCTAGCCACACCTTGGCAAAATGTTCAACCAACAAGTGAAGGCTTCGGTAGCTGATAGCAGGGCTGCATTGTATTTTTCTAGGTACTGTATGGTTGCAGTGTTTTACTATCTTTAATTTTTCGGTTGTATATTTTTTATGACAAAGCTATTACTTGTTTGCCTCAAAAAGGAAGTGCAGGAACCTTTCTTAGCCTGACAGATCTTGTCCACCAAAAATCAAGATTGTGGGCATCTGGCTATCTCAGTCAGTAGAGTATGTGACTCTTGATCTCAGGGTCATGAGTTCTAGCCCCATGTTGGGGGTAGAGATTACTTAAAACAATAACAACAAAACCCACAAAACCTTTAAATGTCATCCTTTAATAGTACGATGGTAGAGGCATTTCAGTTAAAACCCTCAGGGTGTCCAAGTGAGGCATACTGATACCTATGTTCCATCTTAGTAAAATGTACAGCATTTCATTCTATGAAGTAGGCCAACTGATGATCTTTGGTTTCTTGGAGAGATTACTGTTGCTTACAACTCATTGGTCAAAATAGGTCACGTGGTGGTGACCTAATTACAAGGGGCTGAAAAGTAATCTTCAGTGCCGAGGAAGAAGAGAACTGGATACAGGTGCGTTCAAATGTGTCACTTCCGGATAAAAGCAGTTGAAAGCCAATATGTACGTTTCCTTGCTCTCTTCTTCTGCTGATGTGGCCTTGGAAACCATAAATTTCAGATGACTCCGCTGCAAAATAATGGAATTTCTGTTAGCCTGGATCCTTGAGTGACAATGTGGAACAGAGCTGCTCGCTGACCTGCATTGGAGATCTTTGTGAAGTTATGCCATGAAAATTCCAAGGTTAATTTGTTTCTGTAAACAGATGAGCTCTCAGATACCCAAATTCAAAGAATCTCCATGTGTCTTGCAAGGGAGGCATACCTGAAACAGATGGACTTTCTGGTATAATCCGTCCCTGTCCCAGTGACCACACTGACCATGTTTCCTGATCTAGGGAACAGGTGCCCTAGTAGAAGGGGATCCTCACAGAGATGATTCTTTTGAAGTAGTAGAAGATGAAGATGAAGAATCATCTTGAAGATGATTCTTATGAAGTAGTAGATTTTCGCAACTGCAGTCAGATTTAAAGCATGAGAAGAAGAAAAAGTATGTCTCACAATAGTGCTTCTGTTGCAGGATAATAAAGCAAACTATTTATAAGAATGAAAGGACAGAAGTGTAAGAGTTGAGGAAGCCGACATGGGGAAAAGAGCTTCAACTGTTCTTGCATCTTGGTGATTTGCTGGACACTGACGGTGTTAGTCAGACCCTTGTCTTCTTCTGTAAACTCCTCAGAGTCTCTTGAAGTGGGCTGACACGGTGAATAAGTCTATCCTAAAGCAGAAACAAACTGTAAGCAGGTGATGACTAGGAAGTATTTTCAAAGAGTGTCTCTCCAAGTTGGATTTTGCAACTGCCTGAGCAGAATTACTTAGCAAATCAGAAACTCAAGGGCCAGGACTGAGAAAGGTTCACATGAACAAGCTCCGAGGTAATACTATATCCACTAAAGTTTGAAAATAACTGGCCGAAATCCTCCCCTTTGGCTATGATGTCATGTTTTGGCATCCGGTTCTACCGTGAATCTCTTCACTGGATTATTGGAAAGCAGTTTTCATTTCTTCTTTTCTCTTCAGTCATGAGAACTGCTAAATGAAGCTAGGAAAAATGATTATCACTATGAAAAGAGACATTCTTCAAATGGACGTGAGTAGTCTCAGATATGCTGGTTTGGGCCGTATCACTGTTTTCCTTGTTTATGTAGCCAGTAAACCACATACCTCTCTGAGACCAGGTTCTCACCAATGTTTGGGTGGCTGAATAGGGATGAGTCACTGGCGGCAGCTGGTGAAACTGGGGTTTGCGTGCATCAATATTCACTACCTCCTCCTCACCAGGAACCTGCTTCCAAATCTTAGGCTGGGATTTGTCATGGGCTCCAACCACAGAGGAAAGCCCCCCTCTTCTGTCCTTTGTGGAAGGCAGTATCTTCAGTCGACACCTGAGATGTGCCAGAGACTCAGAGACAAGGTCTGAACTGATGTCTGGAGCTGGGTTTTGTGTCTGAATTAGGAGCTTCCCTTTATACAGTAGAGCTTGCCAAGTGAGTCACGATATTTGGTGTCACCATAGACTTTTAAAACTCAAGCAAGCAAATCAGAGGGGGAGACAAACCATGAGAGACTGTGGAATCTGAGAAACAAACTGAGGGTTTTGGAGGGGAGTGGGGTGAGGGGTTGGGTGAACCTGGTGGTGGGTATTACAGAGGGCACGCATTGCATGGAGCACTGGGTGTGGTGCATAAACAATGAATCTTGGAACACTGAAAAAATAAAATTAAATTAAAAAAATTAAAGATTAAAATAATAAAAAATAAAAAGCAAAAATGCCAAGAAATTACAGCAATTAAAAAAAAAAAAACCCTCAAGTAAAAGTAGAACCACTTTCCAAGAGATGGAAAACCATTTCAGATTTTGTTCACCTCCTGGCACACTGAAAACAAAACTGACCTAAGTGAGGCTACGGCAAACTACAAAACCTGAACAAATTTTAAGGATTACCATTAATTCAGGAAGCTTTCTCACGAATTCTTTCTATTTGTTCTTGAAGCTAATCCAGTGAGATAGGCAGGGCAGGGATGATCCCCATTTTACAGAGGTGTGAAGGAAACAAACATTATGCTGAGGGTCAAATCCCCTGTAGTGGGGGCAGATGTTTATAGTCTAAGGAACCATAAATCTGGGTGGTGAATACTATCCACAGTGCTTCTACATCTGTTAACTTGCCCATAACAGATATCACTAGACAATTTTGACCCTTATCCCTGCTTCAAGCAGAGAAGCAGATATTTCTAGTAGATACCTCCAGTGGTCACAGTGGGACTTTATAAGCCCCTGCTCCAAGGGTTGGAGAAAACTGATGTCTCTGTATCTGCTCAGCATTGTTCTTGTGCCAAGCCCTCCTTCAACCTTAGGCCTCCTCTTGACCCAGCAACTTCCTCAGTCATGAGGACATCATTGGTGTGTGACTGAGTCTGGATTACCAGAATGTGCAGCATAGTGATGAAGTTACTGGGGTAGAGAAAATGAAGACTCTTTAAAAGTGGTTCCCACCTCCTTCCCCATTCATCTTTATTTCCAAGCATGCCAGTGTGAGATGAGAGATTTTCTCTTGGTCCCTTTGGACATTTAGAAAACAAAGTTCTTTGTGTATGAAGCCCAGATCCTGCCTTCAGCATCAGACTGTAAGCCCTCTACCTCCAGCCAAAACACAGAGAGACGCTTTGCAGATTTCCATTCTCAAATCATGTTCTTTCTCAGTGCCTCAGCACCCAGACCCTTATCTTAAAGATTTCTCCACTCTAAACATTCCAACCCATCTCCCGTGTGTAGCTTCCTAGCTGGCGTCAAGTCATAATTTCTCATTTGTTGTGAAACTTCGTTTTTCCTGAAACCTCCAAACTTTTCTCCCTATCCACCAGCTTAGTCTTTCCCCTTGCTGTAGAACAATAATTTGCAACCAGAGTTGATTTTGCCCTCCACGGCACATTTGGTAATGTCTGGAGACGTTTTTGTTTCCTCCAGTCACCACTGGGGGAAGGGAAGTGGATGTGCTAGTGGTCTCTGTTGGGTAGAGGTTAAGGATGCTGCTTAATATCTTAAAATGCACAGGTCAGCCCTGCAACGGAGGATTATCTGGTCCCAAAAGTCAGTGCTGAGGTTGAGAAACCTTGCTCTAGCATGGTACCAACATCCTTCCTGGAATTTTGAGGTCTCCCTAAAAATCCGACCGTAACTCACACATTCCATAGCATATCTTCAAACCAAATACATTTCTTTTCAGTTCTCTGACTCTGGCTGGCATAGAAGAACCACATGATGTAAATGAGAGTTCCTCAAGCATGCCTCCATCTTTTTTCCTCTCTCAGTGTGATGACACTACCTCAGAGGGGGCAGTGTGAGAATCCTGTCAGAAAATGGAGATGTTATCAAAAGAAATGAAATCTTGCCATTTGCAATGACATGTATGGAACTAAAAGGTATTATGCTTAGTGAAATAAGTCAATCAGACAAAGACAACTATCATATGATCTCCCTGATATGAGGAAGTAGAGATGCCACATTGGGGGTCTGGGGGGTAGGAAAAGAATAAATGAAACAAGATGGGATCTGGAGAGAGACAAACCATAAGAGACTCTTAATCTCACAAAACAAACTGAGGGTTGTCGGGGGGAGGGGGATAGAGAGAGGGTGGTGGGGTTATGGACACTGGGGAGGGTATATGCTATGGTGAGTGCTGTGAAGTGTGTAAACCTGGCAATTCACAGACCTATACCCCTGGGGCTAATAATACATTATATGTTAATATTTAAAAAATGGAGATGTTTTATTAGCCTGTACCATCCCACGGATGGGGGTGTGATAAACAGGAGATGTTCTTGCTGTTTGGTTGTTAGAACTATCTTATCACTTTTATTCTCTCCCAGAATAACTGCATTTGACCCCAGTTCTCTGCACAAGGCTATTTCCACTCCCTTCTTCTTGTCTTTCTGGTCATTGCCTTGGGAACCTTGGTTACCCTTTTGATATATTTTACCAACTCCAAACTTGCGGGTAAAAGTGAACTTAATTTCCTGTAGCTGTGAATACCTTTGGCACAGACTCAAGCTTCCATCTGAGAGTTTCCATTTCTAAACTGTGAGTCACTTAGCAAAAGGGCAGGGTAAACATGTGACACCCCAGGACTCTTGACAATGATGGACCATGCCTCAGCCTCGGAACTCTTTGAGCATGGTGCTGCTGACCCATCACAGACCTAACCACTCTCCCAGCACTGGCAATCCATTAGCACCAGACACATACCACCTCCTACATAGAGGGGATGAGCAAGATTTTAGGATTCACATTAAGCTCACCAGACACTTGTTGTGAACACATCAGAACAATTTTTTAAACCTTTTTTTTTTCATGCAGGTTCACCAGATACATATCACTGGTACCTCAGAGCCGTGGAAAAGATGTTTTATTGGAACATATTTTATATTCTGGAAAACATTTTATATTTTATATTTTATTTTCTGGAATATTTTATATTCTGGAAAAGTACACAGATCGTATGTGCACAGCTCAAAGACTTTTAAACAAAAAAATATAACCATGTGGCTCATAACCCAGATCAAAAAAAAAAAAAAAAAAAAAAACAATAGTTGTTATCTCCCTAGAAGCCTCCTTATGTCAGTGACCTCCTCCCAAAGGGCACCAAAGTCCTGATTTCTATAATGATAGATTAGTGTCACTTGTTTTTGAAATTTATCTAACTGATATTGGGATGCACATTTTCCTAGTTGCTTTTTTTTTTTTTTTTTTGCTAAATATTTGAAATTCAACTCTGCTGATAGGCATAGCAGAAATTTGTTTCTTTTCACTATTATCTGTGATTAATTTGAAAGTATATGCCATGATGTATTTTTCTGTTCTATTCTTAATGGGCACTTGGATTTTTTCCCAGGGTTAGCTTTTGTGTAATGATCCCATGGACACTCTCATCACTGTCTCTTGGTACACGTACATTCCCTTGGGTTTATAACAGGAGCAGAATTGCTCCATCATAGTTACAGGTATTTGCCTTGAAGAGCTGCTGCCAGTTTCCCAAAGTGGTTGTATTAGCTGACTTTCCCATGAACAGTGCAGTGAGTTCTATAGCATGACATCTTTGCAGACTTTGATGCTGTCCATTACATTTTTTTTTTCATTTTAGCCATTCTGGTTGGCATGTAATGGCATATCATTGTGATTTTAGTTTGCATTTCTCTGACGACTAATGAACTTGAACATCTTTTCATATGCATATTATCCATTTAGTTATCCTCTTTTGTGAAATGACTGTTCATGTCTTTTGCCCACTTTTTAGGGGGTGATGGTCAGTCTTTTTTGATTCATAGAATTTCATGATATATTCTGCGTAAGAGCTCTTTGATGGCTATATACCTATCATCTGTCTATGTCTTTCCCCTATTTCATCTATCTATCTATCTATCTATCTATCTATCTATCATTTGTCTATCTATCTACTATTATGTTACTCCATGTCTTATCCTTTCATTTAGTTAATGGTGTCTTTGGGTGAGCAGACATTCTTTAATTTTTTTAAAAAATTTTATTATTATTTCTTAAGTAGGTTCCATGCCCAATGTCGGGCTTGAATTCACAATCCAGACATCAAGAGTCCCATGCTCTACTGACTGAGCCAGCCAGGTGCCCCAGACATTCTTTAATTTAAAGAAAGCCAATTTATCAATTATTTTCTCTAAGGATATTGATATTTGCATCCAGTTTACTAATGTCTTAAGATCATAAAGATAGGCTTTTTTGTTATATTTTAGAAACTTGACTTTTTTTTTTTTTACATGTACAATCCACCTGGAATTAATATTTATATATGGTGTGAGGTGAGAATCAAAATTAGACTTTTTCAATTAATTGATCCAGTGCCATTTATTAACAAACTATAATTTATGCCACTACACTATTATTTTATATAACATAATATTTATATAATAAATCAAATGACCATATATATGTGACTCTGTTTCTAACTCCTTATTATAGTTCATTGATCTATTTTCTTATCTTTTGTATCAATAACTATGTAGTTTTAATTTCTATACATTTAGGATTAGTCTTGCTGTCTTGTAGAGTAAATCTTTTAACTTTGTTCTTTTTTAGGATTGTTCTGGCTGTTCTGGGCCTTTTCTACTTCCATATAAATTACAGAGTCAGTTTGTCAATCTCCATAATCTTTGTTGGGATTTTGACTGGGATTACACTGAATCTATAGGGGAAAATTAATATCTTACCAACATAGTTTTCATCCTTTTACTTTCAATATTTAATGACACCTCATTTTATAGGTCTATCTCTTGTAAGTAGCATGAAATATTTTTCTGGCTTGACAATCTTTATATTTTTATTTAGATGTCTGAAAGTCCATTCCATTTATATTTAATGCAATTACTGATATGTAATTCCATGTATATTTGAGTTTTAATTGTTTTTTTTGTGATTGGTTTTTCATTCTTCTCACCTGTTTATGCTCTTTTTTCTTTCTTCCCTTCTTTAGGATTCATCAGACATTTCTTAATTATCTATTCCTATAGGCTTGTTAACTATACATTATTTTTACTTTAGAGATTACATAAGAGATTAAAGCATACATCATTTAGTGATTGGAGTCTAATATAAATAAGTATAATCTATCAATTCTAAGAGAGCATAAAGAAGTTAGAACACCTTAACTCCATTTATTCTCTCACACTTGGTGTGTTATTGTCATTTATGTTAATTGACACAAGATATTACTGTCATTTTATACGGTTAATATTATTTGAGAATGATCTGTGTGGTTACCCTTTCCATTGGTTTTCACTCCTATATGCATTTCTGATCTTCCATTTAGGCTTATATTTCTTCTACCTGAAACAATTTTGCAACTGTTTGGCTGCTGGTGAATTTTCTCAGTATGTGTTTTAGGGAAATGTCTTTATTTTTTACTTCATATTTTAAAGATATTCTTGCTTGGGAAAGGAGCCAAAGTTAGCCATTATTTTCTTGCTATTTTAAAAAAAGATTTATTTATTTATTCAAGAGAGAGAGAGAGAGAGGTAGGGAGGGGCAGAAGGAGGGAGAGAGTCTCAAGCAGACTCCACCCTGAGTATGGAGCATGATGGGGGGCTCAGTCCCATGACCCCAAGATCATAATCTGATCCAAAACCAACCAACAGTCAGATAGTAAACCAACTGAGTCATCCAGGTTCTACTTCTTGCTGTTTTTTAAATAGTGTCATCTCACTGTCTTTCAGATTCTATTTTCTTAGTTGAGAAGTCAGTCATGATACTTACCATGGTCTGAAGATAATGTCTCTTTTTTCTCTGCAAGCTTTTAAGAATTTTTTCTTTGTCTTTGTTGATATCATAAATGAGACTGTCCTCTTAATTTCACTTTCGGATTGCTTATTGCTAGCATATAAGAGTACTACTGGTTCTTTATATTGATTTTGTATCCTATAATTTTGCTGGATTTGTTTGTTCTAATAGTTTCTTTGTGGCTTCTTTAGGATTTTCTGTATATAAGATGATATCATCTACAAATAGAGATGTTTCTTTTTACTTCTACTTCTTTCTTTCCGATTTGGTTGCCTTTTTCTTTTCTTGCCTATTTGTCCTGGTTAGAACTTCTAGTACAATGTTGAATAGAAGTGGTGAACACAGACATCCTTATGTTCTTCCTGGTCTTAGAGGGGAAGCTTTCAGTCTCTCACTGTTACATATGATGCTAGCTGTAAGTTTGTCATAGACCCCTTTCTTAGGTTGAAGGAATTCATTTTTTCTTCTTAGATTGTTTAGTGTTTTTATAATGCATGGGTGTTCAATTTTGTCAAATATTTTTTCTGTATCAAATGAGATGATCATGGGCTTTTTTCCCCCCTTACTCTATAAATATAGTGTGTTTCTTTGATTAATTTCCATTGTCAAACCACCCTTGCATTCTTGGGATAAATCCCACTTGGTCATGGTGTGTAATCCTTTTAATATGCTGCTGGATTTGATTTTAGTATTTTGTTGAGATCTCTTTATATTTGGATTTTTAAAATAGTTTTGCTATGATATGCCTTGTTGAATTTTTCTTTGTGTTTCTCTTCCTTGGGTTTGTTATGGTTGTTTTTTTTTTTTAATTTTTAAATTATGGCTTGAATCTTTCATCACTTTTGGAAAACTCTTGTCTCTTCCTATATTTCTTCTTCCTCTTTCTGTCTTCCCCTCCCCTTTTGGTCTCCAATTGCACATATATTAGACCTATTTCCCATGCCTCATAGTTCTCTTCTGCTTTTTAGGGAGTTTTCATCCTTTATACTCTGCACATTTCAGCCAAGATGGTTTTAGCTAACTTCTGGTTTCTTCCAGTCATTCTCTTCCTCCATGTCTAAACCGATGATAAACTTATTTCCTGAGTTCTTAATTTCAGTAATCATATTGTTCAGTTTTAGCATTTCCATTTTATTCTTTCTAAAATCTTTTGCTATGTGAAATTTTCTATCTTGCCATGGTCATCTTAAAAATCTGACAACTTCAGTGTTTATTCCATCTTTGTTCCTTTTGTTCTTTTTTTTTGGACTCATTGTTTAGTCCTATCTCTTGTTCACACTGATAATTTTTTATTGGGCATCAGACACAGACATTTTATATGAAAAATTGCAGAAAGTCTAGATGAGCCTTCAGCTTCT
This sequence comes from Mellivora capensis, assembly GCA_004024625.1. Lineage (NCBI taxonomy): Eukaryota > Metazoa > Chordata > Mammalia > Carnivora > Mustelidae > Mellivora > Mellivora capensis. Next base: position 36,316 of record PISX010006697.1, on the reverse strand, counting down.
GGTAAGTAGTTAGAGTAGCACTGAGTTGTTCCAACCTTGGGATTCAGCCTGGTCTGATCTAGTCTGTGCTCTTTGTGTTAATAGAGAGTGTAGTTCCCTCAGAGTCCTGACAGAGAGCCTGGTGGTGAGTTACCTCTGCTCAGCCTCTTCATTGGAAGCTGAACTCCAAATTTCATCTCTCCAGGACCACAAATTACCTGAAAGCTCTGTCTCTTCAGCTGACTGCTTGCTATTTCTTGGCCTTTCTAATTTAAGAATTGGTGAATACCTCCTGGGGAGTCATAGCTCAGACCTTTAGGCTTTTCCTTTCTGCTTCTTGTTGTAAATCTTGGCCCCTCAAGTGCTGGCTATCTGAGAAATCTAATCTTCACTTTCTCTCTCCCTCACCCCATAAGACTGTCAAAAACTCTGTCCAGAACCTTTGCTCCTTAGAATCTGTCACAATTTGGCTTCTTACTCTGTGCCCAGGATTCTTACAAATTGGTAAATGTCCCAAATGAACATGTTATATAGAGTGTTATGCTAGCTTCAGTGAGTTTTTCTTCTCTTTGGACCTTGGCCTCAGTTGTTTTGGCTGCCTTGATAGCTCTTTAATGGTATTTAGGTTTTCTAGTTGTTCCTGGGGAGAGGTCTGTTTACTAAAGGTTAGTCTGCTATCACTGTAAGCAGAGCCTCCACAGGGCTACTTTGGACTCTGTACTGTAAACGTGAGAGGACTCACCAGGTAAAATGAGTGATTGTGCAGAGAGTGTTTAGAGAACCTTCCTTTACTTCTAATTCTGAGGAGATGCATCCTCAGGTCCTTATCATGTCCTACTTATCAGTCTCTCCACCTCAAGACTGTTTTCCAAAAAGACCCTAAAGCTTTAGACCAGAGTATCAGTGTTACACCGTATGAAGTAATAGTATGTAGTAATGTTTTAAAATATATAGTCCTTATCCACTAAAGATTTATCCTGAAATATTTAGAGATTAAGTGATGAATGCCTCTTCCTCACAAGGAAACTCTGTTCCCCTTTCTTTCCTTGGTTTTTTTTTTTTATTGTATCTATGTGAAAAGATGGTTATTGTGATAATCATTGCACAATATGTGTAAATTGAATATCATGCTGTGTGCCTTAAACTTATAACAGGGATGTATGTGAACTATTTTTCAGTAAAACTGAAAAAAAAAAAGACAAATATCTAAAATTTGCTTTAAAATAATCCAGTAAGGAGTTTCAGTGGGATAAGGAGATTTGCCATATGTTGGTATTTGTTAAAGCTGAGTTATGGGTATGTGGTGGTTCATTATACTATTCTGTGTCAAAGTGTTTGGATAGTTCCATAATGAAAAAAAAATTAGGCATGTACAGGGAGTCACAACCATGAAAAAAATATGCCCACCCCCTACAGAATACAAATCAGAATTTCTAAGCTATTGTACAAAGGTCCATCTACCCTTTGCACTACCCATCTTGTCATATTATAGCTCCTTATAAATGCTGTTGTGTTTGCTTATGGCATTTCTTGCCTAATACTATTTAAAAAATAATTTTAAAAAATTATCTTCACTATCACAAGATAGTGATTTTTTAAAAAATATTTTATTTATTTATTTGAGAGAGAGAGAGAGAGCGCGCACATGAGTAGAGGACGGGCAGAGGAAGAAGTAGAATTCCCACTTAGCATGAAGCCAGACTTGGAGCTCAGTCCCAGGACCCTGAGGTCATGACCTGAGCCAAAGTCGGACACTTAATTGACTGAGCCACTCAGGCACCCCTAAGATAGTGATTTTCAAAAGAATTTGAAGAAGAATTTACAAGCTATTGGAGGTACAGCAGAGACCCCTGAGAAGTTTTCCAAACTGCCAAATTACAGAAAGGTACAGATAAGCATCCCCCCAAAAGCCCTCCACCATATTATAAAACCACTGCCATTAAAACCACCACTAATTTTCACCACTTGCAATATGCAGAGCATCATGCTAGATGCTTTACCTGGGTTACTGAAGTCACTGCCCAAGAACTTTGAGATTATTATTATTATTATTATGTATTATTCCTTTGTACAGGTGTAGAAACTCCGGTTCAGAAAGTCGAAGTAGCAAGAAACAAAGCAACAGCCACTAAGCAGCAATCTCAGATGGCTGACACCAGGCCCCCCTACCTAATTAAGGAAACAGTGCTTCTCAAATTTGAGCCTCTATCAGAATCATCTGGAGGGCTTGTTAAAACACATTGCTGAGCCCTACCCCTCAAGTTTTTGACTCAAAAGGTCTGGAGGAGGACCCAAGAATTTTAATTTTAATAAATTCCCAGGTGATGCTAATGTTGTGTGTTTAGGGATCACACGTGCAGAAAAGGTGCACTAGAGTGCATTATTTTAGGGAAACAGTAATATGATTTGTTCCTCTCAGGTATGCAAGCTAATCTCGGTGGTTCTTTTTGGTGTTGGGAAGACCCTGTTGTGTAGGGTGTAGAAAAAATGACCCATGGCTTTGATTTCTTTGACTAGTGGAGTGGTTCTTCTCTGGTAACTTCCATGGCCAAGAGACTGGACCTGCTTCCTGGGCCTGGAATGCATTCAGTGTCTTACCTGTTGCTTTGCCAGAGGTGGGCAGCTTCCGTTTGCAGCAAGTCAGATGGTCTCTGTTTATGAGCCATTTTGATGATAAATTCTTTAGCACCTCTCACGGCCACAGTGTTGGGTCCATTAGGCCCTTTCCTGGAGAGGTCTCAAGTTCAGTCACAGGAAACTCGTGAATCTTTGCTCCTGTCCTGGCCCCACCTGCCACTCCAGCCCAGTTTTCCATTCTTATTTCCCTTCCCCCCAAAGCTCCTGTTTCACAAACCTGTTCTTTCTTTCCAGGGCATTTTCTGTAAGGCTATTCCAACTTAGGGGAATGCTTGCATTCTACAAAGCTGTCTTACCATCAAGAGGGTGAATGAGCATAATGGTGATAGACAGGTTTAGCCACTATGGGGCCCTGCTGCCTAGCAGGTAAGAGGCTTGCTTGCTTTCTAATACAGCTATTGTACTTTGCAGCTGGATGATCTTGTAGAACTTAACTACTCAGGGCCTCAGTTCCTTCATTTACAAAATAAAATAACTGTTGTGTATTTCAGTTGTTTTGAATTTTAAGTGATACATTGCACACAAAGGTCTTATCAAGTTGTCTGGCCCAAAATAAAAGCCAAGTGAGCTACCATGAGGAAGAGCTCCGTCTCATTTACAAGAAGGTCATGAGCAATGGGGAAAGAATGGAGGTGTGATATTTGGACCAGAACTTGACATGACCACTTGTTGAGATGAGTTGTTTGGATGAGAACAGTCTCGGTGGAAAGGATGGGATAAACAAAGACACAGAAACAGCCAAGGGGTACAGTGATGGGTTTCTGGCAAAGAGAAGATCTGTTTATTGCCTATTCTTTGGGTCTCTTCTCCCTTTCTACCTACCACTCGTGATTGGCTGGAAATATAGACAATGGCTCACCGTCCTCAGAATCCTAGTCCTCTCCAGCCCATGAACATATCATATCTGGCTCGTCCTGCATTTCCTCATGACATGTTTTGGGGTGCTTTTCCTGACTCACTGTTAGAGTTAGTCCTTCTTTTGTGTTCCATGCTACAGAACATCATCCTTCTGTTTTAGACCTTACCATGTTCTATTATAATTCATTTCTGTTGAACTGATTTTCTCTATGTTAGCCATGGAGATATGTCCATCTTCATATTCCCGTGCTGGACTCACTGGAAGGATTCAGTGGATGTGGGCTGGATGTATGGATGCACGATGTATGCATAAACAAATGAAGGCATGAAGAAGAAAATATTTTCCAACTGAGAATTGTTCAAGGAATAATGAAAATATTATAATATATAGCCTTGTTACTCAAAATGTGGTCCAGGGATCAGCAACATCTCTCTCACCTGCAAGTTTGTTGGAAATGCTGAGTCTTGGGCCCTGCCCCAAACCTGCTGAATCAAAATCTTCATTTTAACAAGATCCCTGGGTTATTCATGTGCACTTTACAGGTTAAGAAGACCAGTCTAGTAGTTAAGAGGGAAAGCTCTGGAGAGGGGATTCAGATTCTAGGTCGACCTCTTATCCAGCTGTGTGAATGAACAAATCACTTTTTCCTGCTGGGTCTTAGTTCCCACATTTGTCAAATGGGCACATTGGTACTGATGAAGTTTTTTAGAGTAGTGTTGGTTTGTTGGTGGGGCCCAGAGCCATCCGGAGCCCCAAGAAAGAATTCTTGAGACATATTCGGTGCAAAAAAGAGGTTTTATTAAAGCATGGGGACAGGACCCATGGGCAGAAAGAGCTGCTGCTGCCCTCTGCTCCATGCTACTCCCTGCTGGCCCACGATTGTGAAGGACAACTGATTATGTACCTTGGGGTTGGGGGAGGTAAAGATAAGGAAAGTTCTAAAAGGACTTTCATATGTTAGAGAAGACTCAGGATCCTGGAGGAATGTTATAATCTGTCATCTCAAGTGTTTATCAATATATGCTGGTTATAAGGGCATTTAATTTTATCTACATTTCCTTCTGCCTTTGTTTCCCACATCGGTAGTAGTTCCCTCATGGTTGTCTTGTGAAGATTCAATGTGTTAACAGATGTGAGATGCCTTGTGTGATACTGGCCTGGCATACAGTAAGAGCTTAAAAAGCTTTAGCATCTTATTATTAGCTGTGCCCCCTTGACCACACAGAGGCCAGGAGGAAAAGCAGAGTTCACTAAAGATCCAGACAGACGTTGTGCCCTTGTGTTTCCTCTCCACACCGTACCGGGCTGGTGCAGGCCAGCTGGCCAGGGCTGTCCCTTCCTGTGTGGGGTTCCCTTGGAGAGGCACTGCTGACGTGGGGAGCACAGTCTTCCTCTCATCCGCCACGTCACCAGCCTAAAGCTTCCTGGAGCTGAGGACACTGGCCAGTTGTGGAGAACCACCCTTCCCTGACGCTGAGTCACACTATCTTTATTCAGACAGGGATCAAGGCAGGTGGGAAGCTCCACAGGCCTGGCGGAGGTGCCCCAGGTGCAGGTTTGGGTGACTCATACTGTACCATGAGTCATACTTATTACATAAGGGCAGATCAAGAGCATTCAAATGCCACACAAGCCCAAATCTGTCCCCACAGACTGGGGAGGGAGGTGTTAGGGGGAGACACGCCTGGAGACATGTCCTGGAATCTCCAGAACAATTTGGCCCCACTCCTGAGAGGTTCTGTCTTTCACATATCCCCCAAGGACTATGTCATCATCACTGTCACCAACATCATCACTGATGTGTTATAACTTGGAAGAGAGAGCTAAGTTACTTTTCAGAACGAGAGCAGTGCTGTAGATAAATTAAAGTGATAGATTAGTAAGTACCCAAAGACAGGGGATATGAAAAAGCAGTAACTCCTTCCGAAGAGCTCTGTTTAAAAAAAAAAAAGTAGTGTTAAATTAAAAGGCAACTCAGTAAAGGGAATACATTTATCTAGCAAAGGGGTAAAGCTTTTACACCAATTAATTTAATAAAGCTCTTCCCCCAAATACGAACATTCAGGAACCCTGAAGATGGAGAAAAGGTAACACCCAGGCTCCCGCTGTGAGGCCAAAAATCAGAGATTTCTGATGGCAAGCTGGCCTTGGGAAGCCTTGGGACATTTGACTCTCTAGGTTTATGCTAAAGACATGATAGGAAACCACAATATTTATAAGGAGAAACATTATATATAATAAGAGAATGCTGAAAGCCCCTTTTCAACCCACCTTTGCAGTTCGGTTTTGTGGATAAATATTAAACCTACTGATCATTGCAGGTATTTGAAAGGCTTTTGAAAAGTCCTCAACACCATGGAAAATGCTACTGATAAAATATTAGGTAAAGCAATAAAGGAGAAAACAAGATTTCTTTTTTAAACATTTGGGGGTGAAGGTACATTAATAAGCACAGACGGTTGCCCCGTTCTGAAATTTTAAAAAAATCGAAATTTGAAAGACTCAAATAAAACACTGAAAAGTTACTAGTAATTATCAGGATTCAGTGAACATTTTTCCCTCTTAACATAAATTTTCAGAACTTTGTATAATTAGCATTGTTTTTATAATCTGAATGTGTATATATATACAAATTAATGAATATATGTTTATACAGAATATACATGAATATATAGTATAAAAGCAGTCTATAGTATATATAACAAATATAATATGTGATATAATATGCAGTAACTGTAAGATTTAACTGGAAGGAAGAAGTCTTTTTATCTGGTGCATTATAGTTACTCAAGTCTTGTTCTTTATCATATTCTCCTTTATAGTTATGTGCAAATGGTGCCCAGCAGACAAAAAGTAGCCAATTTCAACTTTAGTCCAGTAGACTTTAGAAGAAAGCTATATGGGTTTGGATTATGTGCTATATTAATTACTGTGGATTAGATATTTCTGTATGGAGAATTCCAGTGGACTTCCCACTGCTGGTTGAGCCAGGGACCATCTCTAAGTTATTGTAATTACAAGTCTTTCAGCTTCACAATAGATAAATCAGGAGGCAATTGGGTTGGCCCCACTCATCCTTTCCCTCACTCTTTTAATAATTGTCAATAAGTTGGGTTTTTCTGGGCCATAGACTATCTATGTTAGGGGCAGGGAGCAAGTTCACAGGCATCCCCAGTGTAAATACAGTAGTGGAACTCCAAATCTACCTGAATGTCAATACGGCTGTGGTCCTAAGCCCAAAAATACAGAAAGAGCCTCTCACCTCCCATGCAATCTCCAGAAATCCATTGTATGAAAAGAAGAAAATGAGGTGAACCAGATATGTGTATCCTGGTACACCACTCTAGGACCTCCTCTGATCAGGCAAGGCAGCAGGGACTTGGAAACACACTCAGCACTGCTGGAGGGGCGTGAAGTTCTTCCCAAGCCCTGACCCACCATGCAAGCACACGTCATCATGGTCTCTTAAAGCCCGTATTTTCCCCTATCGTCTGCTACCCAGGGGTTTACAAACCACAGTCTGGAAGGTCCAGCCAGCTGCCTGGTTTTTGCTGTGTTTTGTTTCATGGCCCTTGAGCTAAGAGTGACTTTTACTTATTTATTTTAATGCAATGGATTTAAATGCTTATATAAATACGTGCCTATTATTCTCAAGTCTGCCTTTTGGCCTTGATTTTTTTAAATTAACATATAATGTATTCTTTGCTTCAGGAGTACAGGTCTGTGAATCATCAGTCTTACACAGTTCACAGCACTTGCCATAGCACATACCCCCTTCAATGTCCATAACCCAACCACCCTATCCCTCCTTCCACCCCCAGCAACCCTCAGTGTCTTTCCTGAGATTAAGAGTCTCTTATGGTTTTTCGCCCTCTCCAGTCCCAACTTGTTTCATTTTTTTTCCTACCCCCACCCCCTCACCCTGCCTCTCAAATTCCTCATATCAGAGAGATCATATGATAATTGTCTTTCTCTGATTGACTAATTTCGCTTAGCATAATACCCTCTAGTTCCATCCACGTTGTTGCAAATGGCAAGATTTCAGTTTTTTGATGGCTGCATATTATTCCATTGTATATATATACCACATCTTCTTTATCCATTCATCTGTTGATGGAAATCTAAGTTCCTTCCATAGTTTGGCTATTGTGGACATTGGTACTGTAAACATTCAGGTGCATGTGCCCTTTCGGATCCCTACGTTTGAATCTTTAGAGTAAATATCCAGTAGTATGATTGATGGGTCATAGGATAGCTCTATTTTAAACTTTTTGAGGAACCTCCATGCTGTTTTCCAGAGTGGCTGCACCAGCTTGCATTCCTATCAACAGTGTAGGAGGGTTCCCCTTTCTCCACATCTTCACCAACATCTGGCATTTCCTGACTTGTTAATTTATTTTTTTTATTTTTATTATTATTTTTAAAATTTCTTTTCAGCGTAACAGTATTCATTGTTTTTGTACCAAACCCACTGCTCCATGGAATACGTTCCCTCCTTAATACCCACCACCTGGCTCCCCTAACCTCCCACCCCCCACCCCTTCAAAACTCCTCAGGTTGTTTTTCAGAGCCCATAGTCTCATGGTTCACCTCCCCTTCCAATTTCCCTCAACTCCCTTCTCCTCTCCATCTCCCCATGTCCTCCATGTTATTCGTTATGCTCCATAAATAAGTGAAACCATATGATAATTGACTCTGCTTGACTTATTTCACTCAGCATAATCTCTTCTAGTCTTGTTAATTTAGCCATTCTGACTGGCATGAGATGCTATCTCACTCTGGTTTAGATTTGTATTGCCCTGATGTTGAGTGATGTTGAGCACTTTTTCATGTGTCTGTTGGACACTTAGATGTCTTCTTTGCCAAAATGTCTGTTCATGTCCTCTGCGCATTTCTTGATTGGATTATTTGTTCTTTGGGTGTTGAGTTTGATAAGTTCTTTATAGATTTTGGATACTAGTCCAGTCCTTTATCTGATATGTCATTTGCAAATATCTGCTCCCATTCTGTCAGTTGTCTTTTGATGTTGTTGGTTGTTTCCTTTGCTGTGCAAAAGCTTTTGATCTTGATGAAGTCCCAATAGTTCATTTTTGCCCTTGCTTCCTTTGCCTTTGGCAATATTTCTAGGAAGAAGTTGCTGTGGCTGAGGTCAAAAAGGTTGCTGTTTTCTCCTGGTTTTTTTTTTGCCTGTTTTCTCCTCAAGGATTTTGATGGATTCCTGTCTCACATTGAGGTCTTTCATCCATTTTGAGTCTATTTTTGTGTGTGGTGTAAGGAAACGGTCCAAATTCATTCTTCTTTCTGTGGCTGTCCAATTTTCCCATCACCATTTGTTGAAGAGACTATCTTTTTTCCACTGGACATTCTTTCCTGCTTTGTCGAAGATTAGTTGACCATAGAGTTGAGGGTCCATTTCTGAGCTCTCTATTCTGTTCCATTGACCTATGTGTCTGTTTTTGTGCCAGTACCATACTGTCTTGATGATGACAGCTTTGTAATAGAGCTTGAAGTCTGGAATTGTGATGCCGCCAGCTTTGGTTTTCTTTTTCAACATTCCTCTGACTATTTGGGGTCTTTTCTGGTTCCATATAAATTTTAGGATTATTTGTTCCATTTCTTTGAAAAAAGTTGATGGTATTTTGATAGGGATTTTGGCCTTGATTTTGCCTAAAATATTTACTTTCTGGGTCTTTAAGGAAGCATTTTCTGACAGTTTGTATCCTTATCACCCCAGCTGTTATTTCTTGATGGAAGTACTACCATGCTTCTTATTGGTACTCCTATTCCACTCTGACCTCTCCCCACATTTGTTTCTGCTCACAGCAGCCAAGGTGCCAGTCAGAGCATGATTTCCCCTTGCTTAGCACCTTCCAACAACTTGTCACGGCTCTTAGCTAATACCCACACTCCCTACCTTGCTCCTGACACCTGGAGTCCCTGCCGACCTGGGCTGCACTCTCTGACTTCCCCACATACTCATTTGGGTCCAGCCACCCAACCTTTCTGTTCTTTCTCTCATTGAGCTCCAATGTGGCCCTAGTATAGAAGTTTCACAGAGGTATGGACCTGGTCTTGGTGATATATTCCCCGGAATGGTGTCTGGCACATTATCGGTGCTCAATAAATATGTATTGCATAAATGACCTTGAGTCTTCAAAGCAACCCTGTGAAACAGGATTCTTTTTTAAATCACCATTTTACAAATGAATAAAAAGTTCAGGAAGAAGGGAAAATCCACTAAGTAGAATTGAATTTAGAATTCAGGACTTTCTGACATCCCACTACATTATGTTCCCTTCATTCAAACATTATGGCTTTCTTCTGCTAAACTACATGAGACAAATCTCTGCATATGTGAACACGTGACCTTCTCCTAGAAGAAATACCTTTCTCCCTGTGTGAGAGTCCTCTGTTCTGCTCTGCTCAGGGTGCCCTGATTCTGGCTGCTTTGTGTTACTGAGCAACTCAAATTAAAGTTTACCTGTAATCCCCTAAAGCCAGTGTCTGGCTTTGGGCTGAAGAACCTGGTTTTTGTGCGGGAACATTCCTATGTAACTACTGCCTAGGGAAGGCTTTAAAACACCACCTATCCATCCTCTACCCTCCCAACTGTGAGGCATGAGGCCACCCCTTCAGAAAAGAAGTCTGGGCTTCTCCTGCTTTGCTCCTGAATACTCAGATGACTGCTCAAGCTTCACCTAGGTTCTTAGATTATGTTTGGTGCAGGAATGGGGGTGGGGATTTCATACATCATTGTGACCTTGCTGCCCATGTAGATCATGGGCCCTTTATTGGGTATCCATCATCGCCACAGTCTTTTCCAAACTTTGTTCATGTTACCAATCTCTTCTTGAGTTTTCCTTTATTTACTTAATAGACTCGCATTTTTTTAAACTTGCGAGGTGAACGTGATAACCACTACACTATGGAAACATGGCTTTTTTTAACTTGTTTTTTTGAAATAGTTACAAAATGTTTACAGAAATTCTCATCTATACTTCATATAGATACTCTGAATGTTAGCATTTCACTGCATTTGTTTTATTATTTTCTTATATAAAATTTCTTTTCTGATCTATTTGCACATACACATGTATGTATGCATGTGTATATATGTATAGGCATACTTTTCTGAGCTATTGCGAATACATTGTAGACATAGGTTTGTTTTTCTTAAAATTAAGGGCATTCTAACATAACCACACAGCAAGTGTCTTTTAAAAGACTTCTTTTAAAATAAATATATTTATCACTAACATGATGGAAAACAATCACGGTCCAGAAAAAGGAAAGTGATCTGGAAAATAAATGTCAACGAAAAGTAAAGTTATATTATAACCAGTGCCAGCCGGCTGTGTAGGAGCTGTACCTCGGGTCCTGGGACTCTGTAAAAAAAAGTGAAATTAACAAATGCTCAGTAAGTGTTGACAATCAACCAATGTCATGGGGGCTTTCTTTGTAGCATAAACAGAAGGTTTGAAGGGAGATTGAAATGGCAAGAGCCCTATCTCTGTGACCCAGGTTTCCTTAGTGCTGGGTCTGTGTAGAATCAGACACATTATACCCCCTCCACATTTGGCATACACCAGTCTGTGGACCTAGAACCAAACTCCTTGGTGGGGCCTAGAAGATCCCTGCCTCTCTACCTGGCTTACATGGTAGCTACGTCTCTTGCGAGCTACTCCTAGATCTCACTAGAAGTTTCACGCGGACGAAATCTCATCACAGCACTGACTGTAGCATTGCCTGAGAGCTTACCGGGCCCAAGGCTTTCAAGTGCCTGATTTCAGTTAATCCTCCCAACCCACCAACACCTTGCCAAGGTCTCCCAAAGATGAAGCAGGGTAGAGCAGGTTGAAATCCTGGTGTTGTTCCTATTCTTTTTTCCAGTGCTACCACCCCCGTCCTCCCCACCGCTGAAATGACTTCTCTCTCCAGGTCAATATCTCTCAGTTGTAACCCCAGGAACAAGCATGTATTTGATGCTTTCACTTCTTTTCTAAAATCATTCAGTGACTGGTTGGTGACTGGAGGATACCATATCAAAGCTTGTCACCTGTGCCCTGGAGTTCAGCATCTCAAGCTTTATTGTGTTGGCCAGAGGAGGACAAAGACATTTTAAAAGAATTTTTTCATGAAGAGATGAAGAAGAGGAGGCATACATTGGTCTCCTTCCAAATCAGCAACAAATAAAGGGTTCTGTTTATTTTTTTAACCTGGTGCAAACTCTTATTTATCCAGACAACACATTTGCTTTGCTTCTTTTATTTCCCCCTCGAGGCTGCTCCCAAGACCACAGAATGAAAAGGGCCACAAAAGTAAGCCATCAGTAAGCCAGCCTGCCATTCAGTACCTTTTCTTATACAACAGTTATTTGTAAACTAATCAATAAACTTTTCTTATTTTGTTTGCTCCTTTAGAATTCTTAGCAGCCGCCTGCTGAACCACGAAGAAACTTAAAATAGCGATGATCTCCTTTCCACGCTCCCTCTTTCCCCCCACAGAACCCGCAAGCCAATCTGTGGTGTTTATACTCGAGGCCATATGAAGCTAATCTGTATGGAAATAAAGGATAGAAATATTCATATTGAGTTTTACTAAGTGAACCTGAGGTTTTTCTGTTCAACAAAATAGGCCAGGTAAATGCATTTCTGATACAGAATAAATCACTTGTTGGAAGACCTATATTTCCCTTTCACTATTTTGCTTAGAAGTGGAGAATTCAGTCCTCTACAGAGACTGTGAAAAGCACAAGTCCCTCCTCTCCCCTGCCCCCCCCCACCTAGGTAGTTCCCTGAACTGAACTTATCTTCACATTAGGGGCTGAGAGCCCTACTCCCCCAGCCTAAGGCTGGAGGTACCCAGGCTCTTCGCGAAGAGCCAAGGAAGAGAGTCAGAGATACATCTACAGAGGACCTTTAGGCCAGATCCTAAGGTCTCACTCAAGGAATCTCTAACATGAAAAAAAGAAGTCTCTGGCTTTGGACAATAGAATAATGCCCCACATTTATCGCTGTGGAGGTAAAGGTTAAGCCAGGTACAGAGGTACCTCAGGAGAACATAGGAGGGGATCCTCACCAGCAAGACGTGTGTCCAGGCCAACCTTTCTGAAGCACTTGATGCTCAGGTAGGCCTTTTCAGTCATTTGTTTACTTACTCATTAATTCAATCAGTATCTATTGAACGCAAGTAACTTTTTAAGAGTATGACACGGACAATGCAGACAAGGTCCCTTCTCTCATGAAGCACATAAAGCATGACTTGAGGTGTGAAAAGAGGAGAACAGAGGAGAAGAAAGGCACTCCAGGTAGAGGGAAGAGCAAGAGCAAACATAGAAACAGGAAATAGCCTGCTGCTTTCCACAGCTACACTGCGTTCATTATTACCTCACAGTCACCTGAATCTGGAAGTGGGGAGAAATAATAATGGAGAGGGCTATGCCATTGGCTTGTCCCATAGGCAGTATAGACAACTTCGAATCTTGCTCTTATGATTCTTCCATGTGCTGTTTCTCTATCCCAGGCAAGAAAGACAATGAATTTTAGGATTCTTGGTGCAAATTTTTCAGAGACAGATCTTTGGTTCTGTATAGCCAACATATTTTAGTCTGTCTGGAGGCATAATTAATGCCATGGGGCACAGGTAAGGGAAGCAAAGCCAGGGATAGGTACTGATGATTTGGTCTTGAGAGAAGACCATTGACCAAGGCCAGTCACCTGTGGACAGGTGGTCTACACTCTCAGTGACAGCGATGGCCTAATGGTAATCTAGTACATGTAGTCTATTTGGAGAATCTGGCTGAATGGGAAGCATCTGAACATTCCCTGGTTTGTGAATCCTGAGGGAGAACAAATGACAGACATGAACAGCCCTTACTGAATTATCAGAACTTTTTCAGGAGTGAAACCAGCTCCTGTTAATTGACACTTCTAAGTCAAACCATATGAAACTGCCAAAAGTTGATGATTTGCCCTGTAAAAATGGCGGTTTCATATGGTTTGGCTATGTTACAGGGAGAGTATGGAGCTCTTGATATTTACTGTCCCACAAAGTGTCACCCTCTTAGTTAAGGTATATACCATTAAGTTCTTCATTCCATAGCTGAAGAAATGAAGACTCAGAAAGGTGATGTAAATTGCCCAAAGCCACACAACTAGAGGAACCAGGACACAGACTTGTCTAATTGTTGTCAAAATCTGGTGGTGATAGGGGTGCCTGGGTGGCTCAGTCATTAAGCATCTGCCTTTGGATCAGGTCATGATCCCAGGGTCCTGGGATTGAGCCTTAAATTGGGCTCCCTGCTCAATGGGAAGCCTGCTTCTCCCTCTCCCACTCCCCCTGCCTGTGTTCCTTCTCTCACTATGCCTCTCTCTGTCAAATAAATGAATAAAATCTTAAAAAAAAAATAAAAGCTGGCTATGATCGACATACAGTTCTAGTCTCTCTGTATGGGAGCCTATGGGGCCATTGTAGGCACCGTGGCCTGGGTGAGCCTAACTGGGGCTTTTCTACTCTGTGAAATGACATTGGTGTTCTATGCCCTGAAGCCACCGTGATTGTGGGTATTCCAGTAGCCTGCTTTGCTGGAATTGCAAGGAACTAGAGGACAAGACACAGACATTCAGCTGAAGACTTGGCTTCTAATGAAGGAGGAGGCCAGACAAAATTCTCAAAGTGTTTTATAGATGACTCAGTCTCTACTGGGGTTTCTTGTACTGACTGTGTCAGTACCTGCTCACTCTACCATACCACTGATCCTGTTTTGTCAAGAAGTCTCCCATGACTTAATTGTTACTGTCAAAGATTACAGAGCTGCCAGCTCTTTTCCAGAACCTGAGCCCTCAGAAGGGGATAGAAGTCAGGATGGACAAGGTCATGCTGGAAAAACACTCCAAAAGTCTCAGTGGCTTAACATAATCAGTTCCTCTCTGAATCTGTCTTTCTGTCTGTCTTTGTCAAGCTACATGTCTAGCAAAGAGTTGTCATCAGAAGGCTTTGCTCATCACAGTCACATAAGACGCCTGGCTGAAGTGGGCATCCTTTCAACATGTGCTTCTACAATCACCTCAACCTAGGGAGCAAACATGTCACATTGTGCACTGGTTATTAATGCTTCCACCAAGAACTGGCACATGATACCTTTGCTGATATTTCATTGGCCAAACCAAGTCACATGGCTATAGCTACCTTAGAAGAAGGTGGAGAAATACAGTCTTACCACGTGCCTGGAAGACACAGCACAAGAAATGTTTGGTGATTGCCCCACTGATGTTCATGGTTTTTCCACGTATTGAAGAGGAATGTTTGGTTACCTCTGAACCATTAGACATGGCTCCACCAAACGCATAACTTCATGGAAGGCTAATTCAATAGGACAAGAGGCTGAACAAAGCAAATTCTAACAACCAAAGAAATCATGAGGACACATCTTAGTGCGATTCTATTACTGAGTGTTGCTATTGTGACAAGAGGCTAGACTCCAGTTGGCAAGCGGGGTTTGCTTTCCAGCATCTCTCCCTATTGCTAAATCATATCTTTCCATTGGTCTTCTACCCGAAGTGGGCCTGGGCCCAGAGAGCAGTCCTCCTTGAATAATTGAGAGTAACTTGACATTGCATCCAAATAATCCTTCTCTGTGAAAGCCAGTGATAATTCTGCAGGGAAACTTGTCAAAATACCATTCCAGAATCCCTCTCTGAATTATGAAAACCAAATAAACATTCTGAAATCTTGATTTGGCTAGATATCAGTTACTGGGATGAGTTGCATACTATAAATTGATGACATTTGATGTTCATATAAAATCAGTTAAATCTTCTTATAGGTAGTTTACATGTCTCTGTATAGTAGATGATGTTGATGAGTTCTTACAAATTCTCATGTGTCTTATAGGAGTATAGTTTATAGGCAATACCAGGATACAAGAAGAAAACAAAGCTAATGATTTAGTATGTATTGTGATCTTAAATAGTTTTTTTTTTTTTTTACATTAAATAGTTCTACCCCTCCATTTTCACAAACTACGTCTAAATCTGGAGAATATGAAGCAGTGGGTAAAGAATTTAAATAAAATCTATATGCCAAGACAAACTTACGTTTTCTCTTGCTTCCTTTCTTGCTTAAGCCAAGTGATCATGTCTAATATGAATGCATGAAGTAAAAATTCTAAGAACATTTCACAATTGTCATTTCTGCCAATACTATCAACCATTTATTTAACAAATATTTATTTAGTGTCTCCAGTGTGCTGTGCATTAAACAGTTAATGAGATGGACAAGGTCATTGATTGTTGGAAATTATGTTTTTGTGGAGACATGGACAATGAGTGAGGAATAAAATACATGTATAATGAAATTTCAGGTAATAAGACTTTCAAAGAAAAAGCAAAGAATGAGGAAGATGACTGACAGATTTGCTTGAGGGAAAGTAGTCAGAGATATACAGAGGTAATATTTGGGCCAAGAAATGAACAAAGTGAATGAGTGAATCATTGAAAGGTTTTGGGGGAGAGAGATACAGGCAAGGGTTCTGATGTGGGAATGAATCTGGTGTGTCTGTAAGCTCTAAGGCAAACATAATGGAGCTGAGTGAGTGAGTCAGAGTATGGGAGGCAAGCCCATAGAGGCAAGCAGAGGTAAAATCATGAAGGCCAAGGTACAAATCTGGATTGTATTCAATGTGCGATACAAAATCACTGGAGTTTTATAAAAAGAGGAGTGAGATGATCTGATTTATATGTATCTTGAACAAGCCCAATCTGGTTGCTGTGTGGGAAGAATCAACTGAGAAGACAAGACTGGAAGCAGGGAAACCAGGTACAATATTTCACAGTTCTGACTTAGAAATTGTGGTGAGCATCCAGGTAGTTGGAAGAGTCAAATTTTGATATATCTTAAGGATAGAGCCAACAGGACTTGCTGATGGGTTGAATGGAAATATGGCATTCCAGGGAGATATCAGATCTAGATATATCAAGGTATAAATTTGGAAGTCATCAACAAAGAGATGATATTTAAAGCCAAGAGTCCATGTGAGGTGAACTTGACAATGAGCTGTAGATATAGAAGAGAAGAGGAGGAAAGGCAAAGTACTTGGGTGAACCAACATTGAAGACTGGGGAAAAAAATAAAGGAATTGGATTGGCCAGTGATGAGGGAGGAAGACCAGGGGAGTATGGTGACTGACAAGCTAAGGTAAGGGGTAGTTTTTAGAGGAATGACCTGGGCCAAGTGTAGCCAGTGTCCCAGAGAATTCAAGGACAGTGCAGCCTAAAATATGGGAACTGGATTGAAGGAAATGAAGACCATTGGGGAATTTAATAAGAGATGTCTTAACGGAATCATACAGAGGAAGCTTTGACATATTCTGAAAGCATTCTGAGTTACTAATAAGTTGTGAGGTCTTTATCTATAGATGCTCCATCTTTGGGCATATACAAATGCTGATGGGAATAACTGGGTAGATTGATGATGCAGGGGATGGAGGAGCAACTTTAAGAGAAAATTCCTGAATGGATGAAGGACAAGGGGTTTAGAGAGCAGTAGAGATCATCATAACAGGAGATAAGAGGTCATCATAACAGAAGAGAAGAGACAGAACAACAGAGACACAGGTGGAAAAGAGAACACTTCTGATTGCTCCTATTTTCTCAATAAAATAAAAATCAGGGTCATCTATTGACAGTGAGTGTTGGAAGGCAGACGAGTGAGATGGTATCAGTAGTTAACTGGATAAGCAAGAGGAGGTTTTGACTGGGGAATTGTGGTTGGCTTTTCACCTAGTGCCAAAGGCCCACTTGAGATATGTGGCCAGGACTCTAATGTGAGTCCAGTAAGCATGGTTGTGAATTTTTCTCTCACCACATTCTGGTTCTCAGATCCAGGCACAGAGTAAGAAGAGAAATGAGTTTAAGCAGAGATGAGGTTTACCACAGCAGTGATGCAGAGGGAGAGAAAGAACTGAGGTGACAAGGTTATTGTAGGGATGGACTATGGAACCCAAACTGGAAAAAGATGGTGACAGCATTTGAAGCCAGGCTGGAGTCTCTGATGGGTGTGACCACTATTTGTTGGAGTGTGTAGATTAAAAGTCATCTGTTTGTGGCCAGAAATTCTGATGTTTGAAACCTACATGTAGGAAGCGGTGCAGCTATTAATAACATACAGATTTAAAGTATATCTTTGGAAGAGGAGAGGTGATGTGTACTGGAGGAAAATCACCATAAAGTCACTTCCCAGAGAGAAGAAATGTAGTGAGAAAACATTGACATTATTTTTAGATTGTGGCTACTGAAAAAAAAGTGGATGGGAATGAGTTCCTAACTTTAATAAGTTATGTGGACTAATGAATCCTGCCCAAAGCAGTTTTGAGATCTGCTAATGCAATTTGTTCCTAATATTATGGTGTTAACATTTGATATAAATGACTTTTTTTTTTAAGGGAAAAGACTTAAGTTTAATCTTTGTAGTAATCTCACAGTGTATGGTTACACTGACCATTTTTTTCTTGAATGTAAGAGAAGCAGTAGATTTAGAATAGAGTGGGAAATACTATGGATGCCACAGCCTCTCTGGGCAATAATGTAAGCTGCAGTGAGTGACCTTGAACTAATGTGCCATTCTTAGTTGCAGTAATCATGAATTTTTGTGCTGTCTTGTACTTTCCATGTAATTTGGGAGGTTTTGTGAACATCTGGGCACCCCTACGAGTATCATGACACCTCCACATAAGTCACATGAATGGCATCTGATATGTCTTTATGGAAAAATAGGGGAGAAAGATGTGTACTGCAGCCCTAGGCAGAAACTAGGGCAATTGTTATAGAAATGACCTCAGTAAATCACACTCCCGACAAGGTGACTTTGTTCCTCCTTTCATCTAGAAGTGGAGTTTATTTCTCCATGCTTTGATCTGAGATGACCTAGTGGCTTGTTTTGACTAATGAAATGTGGTGGTAGAAGTGACTTGGTGTGATTTCTGAGTCTAGGCCACAAGAGGCCTTATGCTTCTGCTCTTGCTTTTCTGGAACAGAGCTGCCTCCACAAAGAGGTCCAGGTCAGCCTTTTGGGGGATGAGAGCTATAGCAGCAGGAGGCCCTGCAGACATACATGTGAATGAGGCTAGCCCCAATTAAGTCACTAGCTGACTGCTGCCATATACATGACCCTAATTAAGATCAGCAGAAGAACCAACCTGCTGAGCTCAGCCCAAATTACAAACCTATGGAACTGTGAGCTAATGAGTGACTGTAGCTTTACACCACTAAGTTTTTGGGTTATTTGTTACACAATAGATGGTTGATGCAACCAGTAAGAGCTACTAACAACCAGAACAGGGAGGGAAAGAAGTAACATTTAGTGAGTATGTACATTGTGTTGAACAATTCCTGAGAAAATTATATTGATTTGGCTTTACAACACCTCTCCAAGGAGGCATCATTTTCTTCCCAGTGAGAAGACTGGAAGTCAAAGAAGCTCAGTAGCTGGTCCAAAATCACATAGCTAACAAATAATAGACTACAGATTAAAACACACCCAAATCCCACTCTTTAAATACATTAATTTCAGAACTTCAATGCACTTATAAAACAGCTCCATAAATTGACATATCTTTATGCTGTCTGAAATATTACATATTTAATAATATTTTCTTTAAACTGACTCACTTGAATAAGTTTACTAGACAAAGAAGTATATTTAAAGCAGAAACATTTTGTTACTGGGACAAATACTGAATGCTTTCCCCAGGTGAGCTTTCGGGTTGCTTTGCATGAACGAATTGATTTATTCCTCATAGCAATTCAGTCAGGTTAGAGCTATTGTCATCATAATCCCCATTGGAAAGATGAGAAACACGAGGTAGGGGAGATTAAATAGTTGCTTGATGTCACCAAAGAAGTAGGTGGTTGAGGCATGGTTGTGCTCTTGGCAACTGAGGGGGGTGGGTAGAGACCAGAGATGCCACCAAACATCCTACAGTACACAGCACAGCCTCCTGTCTCCATCAGAGAATGATCCAGCACAACTGTCCATAGTGCCAAGGTTAAGAAACCCTGTTTCTGACTTTCTAAATGATAAACAGATACAAGTATTGCTTGCCATAAATGGAAATTCAGGGGGGAAAATGAACAACACTGAAGAATCTCTAGAAGCTGTTGCTTGCCAGACTGGGAGTCTCAGGAGCTGTCTTTTTGTTGAAAATAAATTGGCAAAATGTTAGATAGTAGAGGCTAGAGACTCTCTCCTTGGGTGCAATCAGAGGATTGTAAGAGATTTATATTTGGAATTAAACCCCTTTGTGTGATTCTAAGTCATTGATACCATGTCCATGTCCCTATCAAATCATCCCACAATCCACTGGTGCAAAGCCCATAATTTGGGAAGTGTGGCTTTATGGGCTAGGTGGGTGATCTGTATGCCATGGGCCAAATCTAGCCCATCACCTGCTTTGTTAATTAATTTGGGGGGAACATAGCCACACCCATTCTTTTACATATCATGTATGGCTGCTTTTGCACCACAGACACAGTTCCTTTGGGACTGCAGAGACCATTTGGCCCACAAAACCTAAAATATTTACTATTTGGCCCTTAACAGAAAATCTTTGCTAACCGTTGCCTAGAATTACACTTGGTACATAGTAGGCACTCAGCCTACTATGTGCTATTTGTTGAATGAGTAAAGCCCTGGGAGATACTGCTCTGTCTTCCCTCTCCACCAGCACCTCCTTCTTCCTACTCCATCCTACCCATGTCTGTTTATTTGTTTGTTTGTTTATTTTTGCATTTCCATTTTGCTCAACATGAAATGACAGCTCCATTCTTAAAACAAACACATGTCTACCAAGTAGTTGATCACTGTAAGCTGCTCCATTTTAGGGCTCAGAGATATAAATGGGTCTCTCTGAAAGGGGATGGTGATGGATCACCATGTTCTCAGGAGTCTAAGCTATTCCCTTTCTCCTCTAGCTGTTGGCATTCACTGCACTCTCTCAGCTCCAGAGCTAAGGGATATATAATAGACACGGGAAGACCCATAAAAGTAACATCTGAAACTGCCGCAGAGCTGAGTATTGATTTATTCATTACTATAAATTTTTTGTCATTACTATGCAATTGCTCTATCTCAGGAAGAATTGATAGATGTGGTTGGAAGCTGCAACCCACTGTGCAAAACTTTTTCCCCCTTCTATAATTTCCTGTAACTCTTCTAAAGAATCATTATTCCTTATTACATAGCTCTGGCATGCCACCTATTTAGATAAATGCGTGAACAAGTGTGCAGTAAATATTCATAGTGGCGCATGTGTCAACGGTATATGTCACTAATTAGATAATTTAGTGGTTCAAATAAATAAATAAGAAAATAGAAGCACACCAAGGAAAATAGTGAAATAAAACACATACTCCTTATAGGAATCCAGGCAAATAGGACAGCTTTTCAGGTTATAAGATCATCTATATATGTTGGAGGCCAATCAGAAGGTCACAGTGATGCTTAATGATGCTGCTTGCATGTGGGAGAAGCCCAGACCCACGAGTGCCTGTGTCGATTTGGGTCTTCTTAGCAACGTACATGCTTGTTACTTAAGCAAGGCCACTCTAGATGGGTCTCAGGGGATTTGGTGGCCTTTTGCCTCCTTTATCCTGCTCATTTTCTTGTGTCTGTTATTTATAATCCTGCTGCTACCAAAAGAACTGGGCTCAGGGCTTGAAAATGATAGGTTTAAGTTCTGAGTCTGATATAAAGTGGGTAAGTTACTCATTCAACTTGGGCCTCAATGTTCTTATCTGTAGAATGGAAACATTTCTAATTTGAGGTATAATGGCAATGATGGTGACAATGAAATGTAAATAAGGCAAGAGACAGAGAAGCCCTTTCGAGAGTCCAGTGTTCCAAATGGACCTTAGAAGACATTTGTTTGTTTTATTTTAAATAAATCATCTCAAAAAAAGTGAGCTATGCAGACAGAGCAACTATTTAGAGAACCAGGGTACTGGGAGCTACTATTTATTGGGTGCCTCCTTTGTATCAGGCATTGAGATTATAGATACTTCCTGTAGGGTATTGACTAGAATCCACCTTGGTGAAGTAAAGGATGTTTTTCCCACATTTTACAGATGGGGAAACTGAGGTTTAGCAACATTCAGTGTAACTTGCTGAAGACGACAGATCTGGTAAGTGATGCCAGATGAAAATCTACCTTTCTCTGGCTCTATCTTCCATATCTGCTATGCTGCTGGTGATATGCTATGTTGTCCCCAGGTTTGAACTGAAATGACTTAATTTGTTTTGTATTTTAGAAATTTAAAAAAAAAAAATGAGATTTCAATCTGAGTTGCCCAGATAGCTTGACTATACTGGCCAAATCCATAGTGGTCTTCCTTAACTGAGCAAGTCTGAGTTCTGTTTACATAAATGTAGTTATCCCAAACAGTCAGTTTGATTAAGGGTCTCTGTGGTGACCTTGTGAAGTGGTGTTAAGCAAAAATAATTGGATCTACTGAATCTTGAGATCTGGCTGATTAGCTCCTAATGCATGAATCTGACCTTAGCCCTTTCCAGTGGTGTGTTAGAATCTGAGGGAGATGGATTCACTTTGTCAAACAGCTAAAGCCAAGTCTTTGAGGCATGCCTAAACTAGTCATGGCCTTGTCTGGGCATATTCATTTCTCAAATGCAGATAGGATGAATCTGCATGTTTCCATTAAGCAATCATATAAAAGGTAAACTTAATCAAACCACCTTTAGAGCCAGCCAGATTATCTGATCAAAGTGCCACCTTTCTGGTTTGGGTTTATCTAGTTATAACTGAGAGTACTCATTAATATATTTAGCAAATATTTAATTTGCACTTCTGTGTGCCCACTGCAATGGAAGACACTGGAAGCACAAGGATGGACTACATTGTGTGAATGTACCTATTCAGGGAGCCTTGGCTAAGAGCTCCTGCTGCTGCAGTTGTTGAACAATACAAATGCAGAGGGTTAGAGGGATAAATGCATAGACATGTAGACAGGTAGGTAAATGAGTGACTTGATGGGCGGATAGATGAACAGAAGTGTCTTCATCATCTTAGTGCCTTTTTGGGATTCATTATGACCCTCAGGAAGGCTCAGAATGGCTTATTAATATCTCTATGACTAATGGTGGTACCCGAATGAATCTCTTAAGATTCCATATTAATATGCCCTACTGCAAATTTTCTTTCTTTTTATTTGATAACCGGAGTTCTAGTCTTCTGTCTCTTGACTAGTTTTTGTCTCTTAGCCAGTTCTTCTCATCTACATTTTGGTTGCACTTTCTGTGTGGACTTGAATCAGAGTTTATCTCTACTTCTCTCTTTGAACCTCACTGGAAGCCTCCCAGTGACCACGTCAGTGCCCACAGAAGTGGAAGTCTACAAGGGTGGATAAATGAATAGATTCTAATCAATGGAAGATTGTGGGTAGATGGGGGAATGGGTAACCATATTGTTCACATTTGTTCCTCCAATGTTATTAGCACCAGTGCCAGCTCATAATAGGTGATTACAGATTTACTGAACAGGTGGTTAAGTGATTGAATACGTAAGTGATTGGGTGACTGAGTGAAGAAGTCCTAAGCAATTGAGTAGGTGATGAATGGATGGATACATCTATACATGAATAAGTAGATAAATTACCGTATTGGTTATTGGGTAAGTGGGTCAATAAGTGAAAAAAATGGTAAGTAGATGAATGATTAAAAGGGAGTATATGGGTGGATACTTGCATCAGCAGATGAATGGGTGGGTGGGTGGGTAAATGGATGAATAGATGAATGGGTAGGTGGATATATGGGTGTGTAGTTGCCTGGGTAAAACTTAGAGGTTTTAGGAGTGAGTGGATGATTGTGTGAATAAAAGAATGGATGGTCAGATGAATGTTTGGACTGTAGCCCTAAAGCTTGTTGGGCCCTGAGAGAAGACAGGCTGATACTTAAACTCTGCCCTGATTATGGCCAAAGTAAACAATCCTCTTGGTTTAAGTGAATGATGCTGCTGGCTTTGGGAAGATTAAGGGCATGGCACACAAGGGCATGGAAAGTCTGACTGGCTGGCCAGAAGAGTGATAATGACTCGTGGTTTCCAAGCACTGTTTATAAAATAACCAAAGAAGCAATGAGTGTGTTTCTTGGGTTCCTTGAGGCCACAGAGAGGAGGGAAATAACCTCAGCAGATACAGCTTCATGTGAAAGACTAGTGTGCACAGAGTGCATGACTGCTGGAAGTTATAGACCCACTGTTGACCAGATGGCCTTGCTATTTTCTGCTTTTCCTCTTCCTTTCTGTCCTTTCTTTTTTTCCTTCCTTCCCCCGCCCCCCCAACTTCCTTCCTTGTTTCTTTCTCACTACTGTGGCTCAGGCAGGGATGACCTAGGGCCAGAAGGCAGAGCCTTCTGGGAACTGACCCATGCTTTGCCTTGAAATTTGGAACTTCACCTAGGAGACCGGTTTAGACTTCTAACTGAGCTGGCTGGCTGATTTCCCTGCTTAGGATCATTTACCTCATATGTGTTCTGATTAACTAAAAGGAGCTGTGGTAGAGAGTGAAATGAGCATGGGGCTTGGATCCAAACAGATTTATTGCCTGGTGACCTTGGGAAGTTTCCTATACTTTAAAATTCTGCTTTATCTGCTAAAGATAATGAGGAAAGTGTATAAAATTAAAAACACTTGCTTCATTTGGTTAATGTAAGAATTGAAAGAAATAATGTGAAAGAATCACTACTTGATTGGTACCCACTAAGTGTCTTATATAAGTTACTAATTCTTCTTTGTTTTGTTAATTCCTTAATCTCCCTCTCTAGTTAAGGTGCATCAGACCATATGAGGATATGGCTTAGGTATCAAATGGGCCCATTCACTTGGTCCACTGAAGACTTTAGGAAAACAGTGTAGTGGTTCCTCAAAAAGTTATGCTTAAAACCGCATATGATCCATCACTCCATCACTGACATATGATCACATCCACTCCCAGGTCCTAAACCAAAAGAACTGAAAGCAGGGACTCAAACAGATGCTTTTACACCAATGTTTTATAGCACCATTGTTCAGAATACCAAAAAAGGTGGAAACAACTCAGATGTCCTCAGCAGATGAATGGATAAACAAAATCGGATGGATATATATAATGAAATATTCTTCAATGTAGTGATTATAATTGAATTCTGACACATGTATAATATAGATGAACATTATGCCAAGTGAAATGAGCCAGACACTGAAGGACAGTTACCGTATGACCCATTCATGTTGTATGACCATTCATATTCAGAGACAGAAAGTAGATTAGAGATTACCAAAGGCTTGAGGGAGGAGGATGGGGAGTTACTGTTTAATGGAAACTTCTGTTTGGGCTGATGAATAAGTTTTGGAGATTGATAGTGGTGATGGTTTCACAACAGTGAATGT
This sequence comes from Mellivora capensis, assembly GCA_004024625.1. NCBI lineage: Eukaryota > Metazoa > Chordata > Mammalia > Carnivora > Mustelidae > Mellivora > Mellivora capensis. The sequence goes on along the minus strand of PISX010006697.1, from coordinate 11,408 downwards.
ACTTTATGCCACCAAATTGTATACTTAATTTAATTATTAAAAATAATTAAAATGGTAAATTCTGTTATATATCTTTTAAATTTAAGAAAGTAACACATGGCTATGCAGGGTCTTTTCTTATTCCATATAAATTTTAAGATTCTTTGTTCCAGCTCTGTGAAAAACGTTGATGGTATTTTGATAGGGATTGCATTGAATGTGTAGATTGCTCTGGGTAGCATACAAGTGTAGTGATCCGAAGGGACACCTGCACCCCAATATTTATAGAAGCAATGTCCACAATGGAAAAAGCCCAGATGTCCATCGATAGTTGAGTGGGTAAAGGAGATGTAGTATATATAGAGATATATATATAATTGAATACTACTCAGCCATCAAAAAATGAAATCTTACCATTTGCAATGACATGGATAGAACTAGAGGGTATTATGCTAAGTGAAATAAGTCAATCAGAGAAAGACAATGATCATATAGTCTCACTTGTATGTGGAATTTAAGAAACAAAACACAGGGTCATAGGGGAATGAAGGGGGAAAAAATCAGATATAATCAGACAGGGAGACAAACCATAAGAGACTCTTAACTATAGGAAACAAACTGATGGTTGCTGGAGGGGCCGGGAGTGGGGGTAGTGTAGCTGGGTGATGGGCATTAAGGAGGTACCTGATGGAATGAGCACTGGGTATTATATAATACTGATGAATCACTGAACTCTATGTCTGAAGCTGATAATACACTATATGCTAATTAATTGAATTTGAATAAAATAAAATAAAATTTTAAAAGATAACAAAAAATTTAAAAAAAGATGTTGCCCAGAAAACACCCTCAAAAGAAGAAGGAGAAGAAGAAACAGAAGAAAAAGATTTGTGCCTGTGAGCTGCAAAGATGTACCGAAACCGGTGGGGTCAGACAGCCTGACTCAACCAGTTAATCTCAGCATATGGTTAAGTTATTCTATGGCAGGTTTGCCTTCCAGGATGGGAGGCAGGGGCAAACAACACTAGTTCTACTTTTTCTTCAATTACCGCCATCTTCTTATCATTCATGTGATTGGCTTCTGTGAGATAGAGAGCTAGTGTTAGCTGTCATTGTTTTTTGACTAATTTAACGTTTAAATTTCTGGAAGTGAAGGTGCAATTGGCCTAAGATCTTAGAAGAAGGGGTTGGACTCTGGACAGGTAAGAATACCAGCAACGAAGAGGAGAGTCATGTTAAGACTGTTCTTACCTCTTCCCCCATCAGTGCCCAGAAGCCTTGAAATCCATCTTACCCAGTAACCCTTACTGTTCCCTGATATTTATATGGGGGAGGTCACAGAACAAAGTAAGACTTTTCTGGCCCAAACATAGAATGGCATACATGGAAAACCCAAGCTCTGCTGGAATCCTGTTACAATATATGAAGAGCTGGAGGCTCAATTATGGGTACTATGAGGACAAAATTTCAGACTTTGCTCTGGCTTTTGTCAGCTTAAGGCTCTTAAGGTAGTTTACACAAAGATTTGTGTGTCTGAATTTTTCCCTGGCAGGTTCTCATTATAACCTAGATAACACAAATCCTGAATATTTGTGGTTAGCAACAATAAGGAATTTTCAAGTCATCTGACATTTTCTAGCCATGTAGATCACCACCTAGGATCAATATTCAGCTCTGAGACAAAAGGAGACATAGATGGTGGGAAAGTTTTTCATGGTTTGTGCAATTTCTGAGTTTCAACTCCTTAACACCTTCAACTCCCTTTGTCCCTCTCTTTCTCTTTCGTTCATCTACACACACACACACCTTTTGCCCTACACAGGGTTCTTTCAGAACCACACAAAGGAAAAATGTGGGTGTCTAGCCACCAACAAAAGTATCACCAACCAGGACCGCAGAAGGGGGAAGGGACATTTAAAAGCGAGGTTTTTGCCTTCTCTTTCCTTTGCAATCTCCTGGTCATAGGTTATACCCTTTGCTTCCATGGCAAGCTGGTTTTAGATCTTCCAGAGTCGAGCAGAACAACGGTTACCACATTGGTAAACAGAAGACTGTTTACATAATAAATATAGATTTCCTTTAAGCGCTTTGCTTAAGCCTTTAGTACGTTGAATTTACATTATTATTGTTTATGTTCCCAGAAGTCGGCAGGAGGATGGCCTTGTTGCAGTTTATGTGGTTTCATGATTCACACTTGATGAGGCAGCTATCACACAGGGTGGGGATGGGGAGGCGGGGAGAGTCAGGGAAGCGCAAAGAAGATTAGAGCAAGCTCACTCGTGGGATCTATAGCCTTAACGTAATGGTACAGCCAAGGGCCTGGAGATTTCTGAGTCAGTCTTTCAAATTCCCAGACATGTTTATCAGTTTTGAGTTTCAAAACTGGCCCACCCAGAAGAAAGCTGCGTCGCACCTAATGCTTCACTTTGGCTGTGCTTTTTGGGGGATTCTCCTGAGATCCAAGCTCCTTCCCCAGCTGCCCACTTGACAGTGTACACAGCTCCTATCTCCTGGGTCCTGAGAATGCCATGCGGTGATCTGCTCTGCCAGCCGGCCAATGGCTACCAGCTGAGCACTCCGTCCGATGTGTTTCTAGGCTGGTGTGCCCTGGTGGCGAAGGGGCATCTGACCTCAGTGTCAGAAGTTTCACAGTTTAAAACTTGGTAATAATCATATGGGCCACCTCCTAATGGTGTTTCCAGCTCAGAGCCACATCAACTAGTTTTCTAGCCAGATTTCTAAGACAGGATGGGGCAAAATCGGGAGAACTGTTCTCTTATGAGGCATTGAAACCGAATGGATAAAAACCTGTGTTTTGGAAACATTTGAATCTTTTTTTCATTTGTTTGCTTGATTCTTTTTTGTTTATTTTGTTTTTGAAACCCTGGATCTGCTTCTTGTTAGCTCCATGGCTTTGGGCAAATTTCTTAACCTCTTTGTGCCTTAATTTACTCATCTGTAATTGGGAGATGCTCTACCTCATCGGCTTCTGAGAGGATTAAATAAGATAATGCGTGTTGAGGGAAATTGGAAGGGGAGGTGAACCATGAGAGACTATGGACTCTGAAAAATAACCTGAGGGGTTTTGAAGGGGCTGGGGGGTGGGAGGTTAGGGGAGCCAGGTGTTGGATATTAAGGAGGGCACACATTGCATGGAGCACTGGGTGTGGTGCAAAAACAATGAATACTGTTATGCTGAAAAGAAATAAAAAAAAATAAATTAATTAATTTAAAAAAAATATAATGCGTGTAAAGCACTGGGCAGAGTACCTGATAAATAATAAGTTCCTAATGGCTGGTAGTAAGACATAAAAACTATTATATAAAGGCAGCAAACAGGAAAACAGGTATCTAAAGTAGAAGGAAAGTAAACCAGGAGGGTTTTCATGGGCCATGTTTTAGAGGCTCTGGAGGTATTTTTGAAAGCATGCTATTTATGGCTTTGGTTGAGATGCTGGGGATATTAAGGAGCCTCAAGTTGCTGACACTTAAGGGAGTAGCTTGAGAACCAGATGATCCAAGGATCCCACTCATATTCTGTTAGTGTATATGCCCACATAGGGATGCCTCATCCTCTGAAACATCACAGGACCATCTTTTCACCAATTCTTCTGGGTTCCACATGTACTGGACACTTAATATTTTAACCTGTAAGCTTTCTTTGATTAAAAAGTCAAACCAGGTATGGCCACCAGACATGAATTAGTGTTCGGGGACAATGTCTTTTATCAAGTATGCTATCTTTGACAACTAGATATCTTTTCTGAAGCCAATGCATTCATCCCATTGTTTCTTTATTACTTTATCCAAAAAAGTATTTATCAATAACCTACTACGTGCCAAGCTCTGTGCTAAGTGTTGGGGATGTTATGGTGAGCAAAACACACAAAGAACTATCACAGAACATAGAATCTAGTGTGGGGGGACAATTACAAATAATCATAAAAATATATATGAATTATAGATTATTGTAAGTGCTATGAAGGTAAAATACAAGGTCCTTTGAGGATGTTTAGGAAGGTGCCTGTGCATCTGAGGTGAGGGTTATAGGAAGGTCCCTCTGTAGGAATAATGCTGGAGTTGAAAAATAGGAAGGAATTAACAAGGCTGAAGGGTCTGGAGGCAGACAGGGAAAAGTCATAGGATGTTCTGGTTATCTTCAGTGAGATAATGAATCACTCCCAAACTTGGTGACTTTTAACAACACTTTTGACAAAACTCGGTGACTTTTTTTTTTAAAGGTTTTATTTATTTATTTGACAGACAGAGATCACAAGTAGGCAGAGCAGCAGGCAGAGAGAGAGGAGGAAGCAAGATCCCTGCTGAGCAGAGAGCCCGATGCGGGGCTTGATCCCAGGATCTTGGGATCATGACCTGAGCCGAAGGCAGAGGCTTTAACCCACTGAGCCACCCAGGCACCCCAAAAACTTGGTGACTTTTAACAACACATCTCCTAGTTCTGTGGTTGACTGCACTCAGTTAGGTGATTTTTGCCTGGCGTTTCAGTCAGTTGTTGACTAGGTCTCCACTAGATTGGACTCCCAAGATGGCTCCCAGTGTGACAGTCAATGCTGGCTGTGGGCTAGGAGCTCAGCGGGGTCTGCCAAATGGAGCATCTGTATATGGCCTTTCTGTGGATCTTGGGTTTCTGACAGCATGGCAACTGGGATTTGAGGGGAAGAACCCTATGAGCATGCTCCAGCAGGCCAAAGTAGATCCTATACGATTTCTTACAACCTAGCCTCAGCAATCCCAGAATATCATGTCTTTCCCATTCTAATTGTCAAGTGAATTGCCAAAGCCAGCTCAGATTCAAGAATAAGGGAGAGAAAGATGAAATTAAAAAAAAAAAAAAAAGAATAAGGGAGAAATAGATTCCACTTCTCAGTGGTGGGAAGGCACACCTTCACTCCCCTGCATGGAGTGAGGAACTCATGGGCAGTCAGCTGAGAAACAAGTTACTCCATGTGGCTTTTGCTCTTGCTGTTCAACCTGGAATGATCCTCCCTGAAAGAGTCACATGACCTGCACCAATTAGATCTCAGTTCAAAATATCTCCTTAATTCAAAATATCTTTCTCAAGGAGCGTTTCATGAACTTTAACCTTGGTATCCAGTCACTTTCTTTTCCATGACTGTATTTAATTATTTTCATAGTACTTATCACTCCAAAATTATACCTTTATTGGATTATTTTCTTCAGCCTTCCCACAATTAGCCTCACATACCCATGAAACATAGACCTCATAAGGTCATAGTCTTGGCCACCAATGTATCCCCTAGAAAAGTGCCTGACACTTAGTGGGCATTGAAAAAATACTTACTGAGTGAAGGAAGAGGATTCTAAATAAAAGAAATGGCACATGCAAAGATCCTGAGGCAGAAACCTTGATAATCTGAAGAAATGAACAAAGTTGTGTGTGATGGAATGGGGGAGTGGAGGGGGCAACTCTGTGCTTGGGGGGCTCACAGCAGCATCCTGCTTGGTCACAGTCAGCCTGATTCAGTCCTAACAATGGTCACCATTCTGAAGTGCAAAAAGTATGTGTATTTAATGTTATATAAGCACTCTGATTTGAATGTGTCTAACCAAAATGACTTATTTCATGGAAAAATGGAACCCACTGAATTTGGACTCCTTACTCTAATGTCTTACTCTTTCTAAAAGTAATTGGAACAAAAACAATAAAAAGACTCACAAACAACTGAGTGATGACCACCTATGTACCAAGATGTTTGCCCTTTTCAGGTAGATAGTAGGGTCCTATTTCACTTATTTCCTACAAACCTGGGATGTTGATATTTTCAATCTCCCCTTTTTTATAGCAATGATGACATTCAGATCTCAAAAAACTTGCCCAAGGCTCTCCAGTCTAAAACCAGTGGATGCTGGGTTCAAGCATAGGTCTGCTTTACCTCAGAGTCCTGCAGAATTTTGGGTAATGGCCCAAGTTGGAAGAATAAAGAAATCAGGGAAGACAAATGTCTAAACCAAACCCCAGAATGATATATTTTCCCTGTGGCATTGAATCAACTTGCTGAGCCCCATGATAACTGGCCGGCTCTGATTATAAGGCAGGGATGTGATTCCTGCCTCAATCATGACTGAATAACCACTAGTTAGGAATTATGAAAGGGCCCAAATGAGTGCAGTGGGAATGAGGAAAGGTCCCTGGGTTGCCAGAGAAGAATACAAAGCCAATCAGAGTTGGGGACACTTCAGTCATGCCCAAAGCAAAGCCACCAGAACATCATGTTCTTGACCAGGGCAGGGGAAGGGGGCTGTGGCTGGGGAGATTGTTGGCAATCCATTGGCTGACAGCCATCATTTTTAACTGGATGCTCACTCTTCGAGGAGAGTGTGTGTGGAAGTCACATCAGGGGGCTCCCAGCTGGCTCTCACTTTACACCCTCCAGGGCCAGGGGCTCTCTCCCCTAAACTCGTGTCAACCATCATCATTTCAATGTTTTCCTGTGCTTGAATGGGCTTCTCACTTAATATCTCAGTCTATGTTTTAAGCTATTTTCCCCTTTATTTTTTTCTCCATATGAGGAAAACTTAAATACATTTTTATTAAGGAGATGGTGTAAAAACTTATCTTAAGTTATACCATCTGTATTGGTGGACACTTTGGATTTTTGTCTGGGAAAGGGAATTTCTTTTCTTTGTTTTCTCCTCCTGGTCTTTGGGAAATTCTGGGAATGATAACAGAGAGAGAGAGAGAGAGAGAGAGAGAGGAAGGAAGGAAGGGAGGGAAGGAGGGAGGAAGGAAGAAAGAAAACTTTCCAAAGGGGGGGAATACACTTTCATAGTAAACCTGGAAGTACGAGAAACTAAGCTGCCTAACAGGTACTACAGCCAATCCTGAACAATATGTCGTTTCTCAGATGGGATATACAGCAAAGGGATATACTGAAGAGTTTGTATTGGACTTGGAGAACCAGTGGTTTGTTCTCCTTATTTCTTACATTGTGTGTGTGTGTGTGCGTGTGCGTATGTGCACTCACACTGAAGCCAAGATTATTGCCCTGGAGAAATCATAGGTGGGTTTGGAAGTGGAGGGTGGAAGGGGAGACTCATTCTGTCAGCGCAGACTATTACTGAAATTGATGTTCTTGGCCTCCAATCAAGGTATTTACCTTGATGCCCGCCAGGGTAACTGTAACCCCAGCTGAACCCTTACCTCCTAAACGATACCCAGAGCCTTCAACACCTATTCTTGCCTGCCCCAGAGTCTTTCCTGACTCATTACTACTGCCATCTTTGGCACAAAACCTCGATATATGGAGGGTGAATGGATCAACTGGAAATGGACTGGTGAGGAACACGAATGTCCACACCCTTGGACCAACTCACCAACTACTGATGGGACTCCAGTGGCCGCTCTAGTTTCAGTGGAGATGTTATTGAACCTGAGCTTGGGATGAGAATTCAGGGATCTCATTTTCTGCCATTTGTTCAAAGCCAACTGTGGGTAAGACTCTATGCTACTCTGCCCTTGTTATAGAAGAGAAAACTGGGACTCAGCTGTTGTTTAAGGCCACGTGGGTCTTGAGTGGAAATATGGTTTCAATCAACGGCTCTCCGACTTCATGGATGGAGTCAGTCATTCATTTAAAATTGACCACAAAGAAGGTCCAGTTAGAGGAATGGGATACCTTTACTCATTCCTTCACCCATTCATTCTGTACTTACTTGTGGTTTGCCATGAGGAGTTCACCAGCAGACTGTCAGGCCCCAGAGCTGTAGAAAGAACAGTCATGATCTCTACCCTCATGGAGCCCAAGATGCACCTGCATGTGTCTACTGAAAATGCGGACCACGGAGCAGTGTCCCTGAAGTGTCAGGCCCCGTGAATCCAAGTGTTCATGTGAACCTGGTCTCTGGGCCATTTGAGAAGAGGCCAATAGAAAAGAAAATGGAAATTGGAAACTGGCGATCCCAGAAGTGGGCAGGCTGTGTGCAAGCCACCAGCACATTGAAGAAAAGTGAGCGATAAACCAGAACAGGAGAGGAAAAGGGGGGAGAGAAATCCGAGAAGCGGGGCTAGAGGAGGCGTACCCCTGCATTTTACTAGCTGTAAGATCTTACCCAGCCTCAGTTTCCTATTCTGTAAAAGGGAACTAAGATTGATATCTGTCTCACGAGGTTGTAGCGAAGATTAAGAGTTAATGTATTTAAAGCGCACAGTCAAGTACTTGGCACAGAGCAAGTCCTAAGCACACTGGCTGGCGTCCTTGTCAGGATTATTCCTATGACATAGCTGCTGTGAGGACTAGGTGTGGGGGACACATTGTCCCCTTGAGGAACGAGCGGTTGGTGTAAAAGATAGGACAAGCGCAAGTGCCTGGGCAGTTGAGACAGAAGGCAAACACCCAGCACTTTCTAAAACGCTTCCCAAATTGTCTTTAAAAAGGAGCCAAAGAATCACTGCCTCTTAAAATCATCCATTTATGTATTCTGACATTGTTTTAGATTAGCAGCGTTATATCTAAGTAAGCAATTAATTATAGATAATACCAATAATAATAGCCAGTGTTTATTGAACATCTGTTACATGCAGGCACCATGTAAAACCTTCTACAAGCATTATCTCAACTTAATTATCTCAAATCCTCACAGGTTTTGAGTGATTTTACCCTCCTTTCCACAAATGGGTAAATTGAGTATCGGCAGACAGGCAAGAAATACATCTGTTGACCTTAAATCCTATGTTGGAGGCATAGGCAGGAGGCAACAAGGGCATACATAGGAGAGGCCCACCAAAGGCACAGCCCCTCCCCAACTCCTCTCCATCCACAACTCAAATGTCCATCCTCCAGTGCCCAATTTTATCTTTATAGTAAGTGAAAGTCTAAAGATGCCCTCCACCAAGATTCTTACCCCCTGATTATTCTATCACATGAGAATCTAGGTTCTGTGAAGGGTTTTTGCAGATGTAAGTAGAGTCCCAAGTCCCCATAACATATGGATATTATCCAGTTGGGCCTGGCCCCATCAGATATGCCCTTAAAAAGCAGAGAATTTTCTTCAGCTAGTGGCAAATGGGAATTCAGAGAGATTTAAAGCGGCAGGAGGAGTTGATGTGCCATTGCTCACTTTGAAATTGGAGGAAGCCATGTGATGAGGACTGCAGAGGGGACTTGAGAAGCTGAGAGTGACCCCACTGACAGCTGGGAAGGAAGTTAACACCGCAGTCCTACAACAGCAAGGAGCTAGATTTTGCCTACAACGTGAATAAGTTTGGAAGCAGATTCCTTCCTAGAACCTCATAATAGCGTCCTACCTGGATGACACCTTGACTTTGGCCTTGTGAGACCCTAGGCAGAGAGCCCTGCAAATCCCATCTGGACTTCTGACATGTGGTGGTAATTTGTCACATGGCAATAGTAAACTAAAACAATCTCTGTGAAGCCATCACAGTACCTCACACTGTTGGGGTCTTGCTCATCCACTTTTTTAGCTGTGAAAACAAAGGACATTGTTTTACTTTTCCATCAAACAAGTAAACATGCAAGTGACCAAAATATGTCTCCTGAAGGAAAGACTGGATGAGGCATAGGTTTTGTCTCCTTTTGACTGTGGGGCCCTGGCATCAGGCTTCCCAGATTCAATATCCAACTTCCTCCCTTGGTAGTTGTTTGGTCTTGAGTTTTTCAATAAGCCTCTCCAGGCTGCACTGTGTTTATCCATAAAGTCGGGATAATAATGGAGCTGTAGGGAGGATTGAGTGGTATAATACTAATAAAACATTGAATTCACTGGCTGGCACATGGTATCACTCAGTAAGTATTCCCGGTACACAGGATCTTCACCTGGGTGGGTTAATGAATGAATGAACTCCAACACGAAGGAGCTAAGACATCATCACATGAACACAGCTCTCAGGTTTTGCCGCTCAGGCCACATTGTGTACTAGATCAGATCAACACGTTCCTGGCTCTGGGCACCTGACAGGTGACTCCTACCAAAGATCCTGTAATGCAGAACCACATCTTGAAGGAAATGGCTGGACAACCCAACTGGAGACTCTGCTTGGAAACTGGGAGGGCCATGGGGCTCAGCTGGGATGCTTCTGCAGGTGTCAGAAGTCCCGCCAATTCGGTCATCCATGTTGCTGACTCGGCGAGGGCTGCTTGCAAGGGCCTGCTGAAGAACAAGACTATCTCTTCAATCCAAACAGTTGAGCCAGCAGCTCTAGGTAGACAAAGCCAGACTTAACAATAGCCTTGTTCCCAGCATCTGTTCATTTTAAGCCTTGCCAAGGAGCCAAATGTAGAAATCTATGAACATGATCCTATTTTAATCGAGTGCATATTACTCCTTTCTTTTTAATTTTTCCAAAGGACATATATTTTGGCCAATACGTTTATGGCCTTCTTTTTAATTCTACTGTGCTTTTTCAGAGAAATACGTCTCTTAGAAAATAATTTGTCACTGAAAACTGAAGACAGAAATATTCAAGGTAAAAGGGTACCCTGGCACACAGTGGCAACCAGATCTTTTCATTAGAGCTGGGTACAAGATGATATCATCAGATCAGCCATGTAGGAGAAGAGAGATGGTTCCATCCACACTCAGACAGTGACTAGAGTCTCTCTTGTAAGTCCCCCTACACACACGTTATCTATTATTTGCAGAGCTCTGGAGCAAGTGCCTCTTTCTACCTTTCTTCCCCTAGATCACTCTTCTCTAATTTTAGCAAGTTTGACAACATCATGGCATGCTGTGGAGGAGGAAACTGGAATATGTATAAATAACTGGTGGATGCAAAGATCTATTTCAGCCAAGGGGAGAAGAAGAATGCAGAGTGCCACGTGGTCCTTGCATGGGTGTGCATTCAGGGTCTGGTGCACAGAGCAAGGGACAAAAGCCGAGAGGGCTGGCCAGAACAATGGGCCGTCACAAATGCCATGTTATATAACTGGGTTATTTGAATTCACAATTGTGAAGGCCACGATTGTAGGAGATGGCATGTCTTCCTGCTCCATGGTGGGAGGGTAGCAGGCTCCTTTGCTCCTACCCAGGTGCCCTAGCAGCAGGAGAGAAGGGCTGAATTACTCCTAACCCCCAAGGTGCTTAGCAACTCTGGGTTGAGCTGCACTTTTGGATGTTTATAACTAAGAAAAGGCAATGAGATATCTTCCCCCACCACTTTTGGAAATGACCTGATTCTTTCCATTCAATGCATATTTCTTGAACTTGAACAGTGTTCTCGGGTTAGCACCTTGGGACTATGAGTCCCATGTTCCACAGCTGTGTCAAGGCACATGGACATGAATTTGCAGAAGGGTCACCATAGCAGGGAGTCAGGGAAAGCTTCTTGGAAGAGGTGAGCTTTGAAAATAGTGTGGCTGGGGTGCCTGGGTGGCTCAGTGGGTTAAAGCCTCTGCCTTCAGCTCAGGTCATGATCTCAGGGTCCTGGGATC
>PISX010006696.1:0-95104 GCA_004024625.1 Mellivora capensis | reverse complement strand
GGATGAATGGATAAAGAAGATGTGGTATATATACACAATGGAATACTATGCAGCCATCAAAAGAAATGAAATCTTGCCATTTGCGACGACGTGGATGGAACTAGAGGGTATCATGCTTAGTGAAATAAGTCAATCAGTGAAAGACAACTATCATATGATATCCCTGATATGAGGAAGTGGAGATGCAACATGGGGGGTTGGGGGGGTAGGAAAAGAAGAAAAGAAACAAGATGGGATTGAGAGGGAGACAAACCATAAGTGACTCTTAATCTCACAAAACAAACTGAGGGTTGCTGGGGGGACAGGGGTCGGGAAAGGGGGGTGGGGTAATGGACATTGGGGAGGATATGTGCTATGGTTAGTGCTGTGAAGTGTGTAAACCTGGCGATTCACAGACATGTACCCCTGGGGATTAAAATACTTTATATGTTTATAAAAAATAAAAAAAAATTTATAAAAAAAAAAGATGCAGCATTATGATTTTTAAAAAGAAGGAAAATGGCCTGGCTTGAGGTAGGATCTGGAGGATTAGAAACCTAGGCCAGAAATTTCTTTTTAAAATCACATCCTTCACTACCAGTTTCCTAGAGGAATAAAGTTTAATGCTTTGGGGGAAATAAACTAATGGACTCCATCCCCCTCTGATCTCAGTAACCCCCACACAGAGTCATGGCCGTGAAAAGAGGGGCAGCCAAGGGAAGAAGTGCCCAGTGTGACCACGAGGATATATTTATTCTCTCAGTCCCAGTCCTTTTCCCCCATGCAGTTGCCGACCAGCTGGACACACAGAGCTGCTCAGCCTGAGCCCCAGCCTCTGAGACAGCCTGAAAGGCTGAGTGGCCGCCTGGGTGGGTTAAGAAGGGAAAATCCAGGAAATTCAGTTTTGAAAGAATGGCAAGTACATTGGTTTGCTTGATCACCTTATCTGTCATTTTGGTCCCCATCCCTCTTTCCAGACTGATTCAGTTTCAAGTCCAAGTTATTGTAAGGCCAGAGCTTGACTCCTGCGTGGTCATCAGGACCTCCTCGGTCACCTAAGAAAAAAAAGTGAGATGCAAAAATGGCTTTATGAGTGGGCCTGGGGGATTAGGAATGAATCTTGGGTTTGTGGTTTGATGTCTTTATTTTGAAATGTCTCTACCATTTAATGGACAGTGTATTCTCCTTAATCTTTTCTCCTCATAATTGCTTCTCCTTGATGCCACATTGTTCCTACATTTTCAGAGCACTGGAGCTCATTGGCTTCAGTTTTCACGTGTGGCTTCTCCTGAGCTCTTGTTATGTGCTTCCTCAGACATCCATCCATCTGTGGTCCGATGGACCAGCAGCAAACACAGTGGCATGGCCAAGACGCAGCTTCTCGTCACGTGCCTGCTGATGACACAAGCAGAGCATGGCTTCCCAAGTCTTTGGATGATATCAGGAGGAGTGAAAGAGCCTTTTTTTTTTTTTAACTTGGAGAAAAAACAGCAGACAATGCTTGATTTTGTTGAACAGAACTGTGTTGATATTTTAAGAAAATGTTTGCTTTGTAAGTCTCAGAATTGAGCTCACAGAAGGCAAGCTCCGTTAACGTTTTCTTAAGGAGACACCACTGGGAAAGGCTTCAGGCGCAAAGTAAACCAATGCTTGACTTCTAGAATTAAAATATAAACTCGCGGCTAAAAACAAAGACGGCTGGGCTCTTTCAACCCAAGGCCCATTTGCCTTCTTTCTTGAGACAGTCTCCTGTAAGAGCTTGCTCCTTGAAAGTGAACTTAAAGGAACTTAGGACAAGATGCTTCTGCTTTCATAAATGATCTACTAGGCTCCAGCAAGCGGTCATCAATCTTTTATTTTTATTATGGAATATATGCTCCATGACATCGGGGACTTGGTCTCATTCAGTGCTCTATCCCCAACTCCCAGAACAGCGCCTGACTCATTCATTCGTTAAATAAATATTCTGAGAGCACTAGCTCTGTGGACATAAAAGATGCTCATCATCCACTTATCATTCATTCAGAAAGTATCCAGTGCCTTCCCCGGGCCCAGAGATACACAATTCTAGGCACTCAGGACATCCATGAACAAAATAGGGCAAAGTTTCTGCCCACATGAAACACCTGTTCCTGTGAAGTGCCACAAGTAAACGGATAGGTTATAAACGTCGGGTGGCAATAAAGTCTATGGAGAAAATTAAAGCAGGTTAAGGGCACTGAAAATGACGAGAGTCCCATTTGATAGAGTGTTCTGGAAATGACTCTGATTAGTTGGAATTTGAGCAGAGACCTAAAGAAAATAAGGGGGCCAGCCATGTAGGTATCTGAGGGCAAAGCATTCCAGGCAGAGGGACCAGCAAGGATGGAAGCTCTGAGGCCAGCGTGTGCTGGGGATGTTGGTGTGATGTGTGATGTGAGGTGAGTGGTGGGGAGAGTGGCAGATGAGGTCTGAAAAGGAACAAGTGGTGTGGCAGCCATGAACTTGCTCTGCTCCAATTTCCAGATTTTACAGTTAACCCACAGTGCCGCAGCCCTACGTCTTCCCAGGCTGATCTTCACTGATGACTGAGCAAGGCTGGGATCTGAGGGCAGGCCCGTTCCCTTGCTGGTGACTTTGGTTGAAGGACTCCCCCTCCCATCGACCTGGCCCAAATTTCTTAGAATTGTGAGGTCCTTTCTACCCAACCCTTTCCTTCTCTGCCTCCTCTCACACCTGTCAGCCATTTTCTGCCCACTCTTGAGTCCTCCCCTGCATCTGTTATAGATGCTTCCTCCAGGACGTCTTGTGTATGTATAGCCTTGGCTCAGTGTCTCCTTCTTGAAGGACCTGAACTAACCCAAGGCCCTGTCAGGTCTCTGCAGGTCATGGTGCAGACTTTGGATCTTATCCTGAGTATGAGGAACACGTCTAGAGGGTTTTGAGTAGAAGAGCAGAGTGATAGCATCTTTCATTTTAGAAAGATCACTCCGGTTACTGGGGCACAGAGAGGAGGAACTGACTAGGGTTAGTACGGAAGCAGGAAAATTGCTAGGAGGGTTTCAGCTCAGACCGGGCTTGGGCAGGTATGTGAAGTACAGTTTGACTTTTGATGTCATCTTTCTACCATAACTTCTCTTCCTAAGTTAACCCAAGACCTTCCAATAACAAGATCCAATGACATCTTCCAGCACCTTTCTGTGGCATTTTACCTTTTGACCATGCCTGCCTTCTAGAGACTATCTCTGCTGGATTTTGAGTGTCCTCTCTCCTCTAATCTCACCTTCTTGTAACTTCCACTGACTCTTTTTTTTTTTTTTTTTTTTTTTTTTTTTTGCCAGTGCCTTCACATTGGGGGTCCTCAGAGTTTGGTCCTAGTTCTTCTTGTTCTCTCTTCTCATCTTGGTGGCTGACTGCTCGCACACATTTGTCATTAACTCCCGTTTGTCACTCCCTCAACCCCAGGCAACCACTAATCCACTTTATGACTTTTTAGCTTTGCCTCCTATGGATATTTCATATAAATGGAGTTGTTCAATACGTGGTCCCTCGGGTCTTGCTTCTTCTACTGACAAGAGCAGAATAGCTTTGAGGTTCATATCCATGGTTTGTTCCTTTTTAAATTACTGAACAGTAATCTGAATATTTTCAGATTATCTGAATATTTTCCAGATTTTTATAATAAAAAATCTTCACGATAAAGAAATCCCGAGAGTATTATGGAATTAGGGAATGTTTGTGTGCCCTTCACTTGGTTCTCTAATTGTTAACATTTGACACATTTGCTTTATTCCCACTTGAGAAATAGAGGTTTCTGCTTTGTTTTGTTTTTGTTTTTGTTGAATCAGTTGCAAGTAAGTTACCCATATCATGACACTTCACCTCTAAATAATTCAGCATGTACAGAATGTTCCCCTATATAACCATGATAATTTTCACATTTTCTCAATTGCCCAAATAGTATCCTTTATAATGTTTTTTGAAATAAAAATTCTAACCAAGGTTCAAATAGTACGTTTGGTTGCCATGATTTTTGGTCTCTATTAAGAATATTATCCTTGCTTTTTTGTTTTGTTTGGACTTTCATAATGTTAACATTCTTGAAAAGCCCAGCCAGTTCTTTTATAAACCGGCGGCATTTTGGATTTGTCTGATTTTTCTTCGTGGCTAGACTCAGATAAACCTTTTCTTGGCAACAGTACTACAAATTTTTAAAATCCAAACCAGGACAAGGTGTCATGTAAGTTGGAAGATGGCGATGTGTGCCAAAGGGTCTCAAGGTGTTGGCATTGTTCTAGAAGACGGTCACAGCTGCCCTTCTGCTGCCCCACACAGATGCTGAGACCATGTAGCTCTCTGTAGCATTGGTTGGGTTGGTCCTATAGGATTTACCCTTAAGGTTCACAGGATATATTTTCAGTTGCTGTAGATCCTGTTTGTCTTTATGGGGGAACTAAGCGACATTCAAATTCTATGCAATCGATCAGGACACTTTTGAGAAGGAAAAGTTGCTAAGAATCATTACTTTGGAACAACAGGTATAAACCATGACTATCTGAGGTAAACTCTGCCCATGACCAGGTAATTCTACTCCCAAGTATATACTTTTTTCTTTTAGATTTTTAAAAAAATTATTTATTTGACAGACAAAGATCACAAGTAGGCAGAGAGGCAGGCAGAGAGAGAGAGAGGAGGAAGCATGATCCCTGCTGAGCAGAGACCCCAATGTGGGGCTTGATCCCAGGACCCTGGGATCATGACCCGAGCTGTAGGCAGAGGTTTTAACCCACTGAGCCACCCAGGTGCCCCTCCCAGGTATATACTTTGAAGAAAGGGATGTTCTGTGTTCTCAATACGGTTTGTTTCGGTATGAATTTTGATATTACAGTTTAACCTGCCTTTTTATATGCTGCAATTACCTAAGGATTCATGTATTTCATTAGTTTGGAAAATTATCAGCCATCATCGCTTATAATACTGACCTTCCACCAGGCTTTCTGTCCTTCCTCCTGGGTCTCTTCTTAGTTGTGAATTAGAACCTCTCATTCCACTCTTCCTATCTCTGAGTCCTTGTATTAGCTTCCTAGGGCTGCCATAACAAATTACTACCAACAAGGTGACTTTAAACAACAGCAGTGTATTCTCTCACAGCTCTAGAGGCCAGAGTCAGAATCCAGATGTTGGCAAGGTTGGTTCCTTCTGGAGGCTCCAGGGAGGATCTGTCCATCCCTCTGTCCTAGCTTCTGGGGCCGCCAGAATCCTGGGCTTGTAGAGTCATCACTGATGCTTATCTCCTTCCACACATGGCCTTCTCCTGTGTGTGTCTGTGTCTTCTCCTCTTCTTGTAAAGACCTGTGGATGATCCAGGATGATCTCATTTCAAGTTCCCTAAGTTAATTACATGTATAAAAATCCTTTTCCCAAATAAGGTCACACCCACAGGTTCTGGGTAGACATCTTTTTGGAGGAGCCACCGTTCAAACCCACTACAGTCTTTATGTCATATTTTAATCTCTTTCCCTTATATGCTGACTTCTGGGTCTTTCAGTTTTATCTTCCATTTACTATCTTTTTAAATGTGTTTATTCTGCTATTTAGCTGACCACCAAAATTTTAACTTAAATAATTGTATTTTTAATGTGAAAATGCACCCCTGGTTTTTCTTGACAGTCTTTGGTTCCTTGTTAATTTTGATTCTCTTTTATCAAATATATCATAAATCTCATTTTATTTCTAGATATGGGAGTCCCAAACTTTTAAACCTCTGGTGCTAAATTTGAGTTGTTTCTGCTGACTCTCACAGTGACTGATTAGTTAGTTAAAGTCAAACTGACTTCTACACACTTAAACTCCAAAATTTCAGTGGCTTAGCATTCTAAATCTCTTTTCTTACTTGCATGATGTCAAGTGGGTGGATTGGGGTAGGACTTCACTCCATGCAGTCATCGAGGGATCTTGACTGGCGAAAGCTGTGCCATATTCCACATGTGGCTTCCAAAGTTCCCCTGAGCACCAACATCCTGCAAGTGGACATGGAAAGACTGCAGAGGATCACAGAGGTAGTCACTGTGGCCCAGGCTGAGAATTTTTTTTTTTTAACCAATTCTGCCTTCTTTATGTTGGCCAAAGTGCATTCACAGCTCCACCTAGATTCAAGGGTGGCTGGAAACTATCATTGCTGGCTGGACTTTGCTTCCCAGCAACAATTAGTCCCTATGGGAGGAAGGCAAGAGACATTTGTTGAGAACTACCTGCCTGTGCCACATGATTTATTTCTCTGTGTATTTGTCTTTTTTTTTTTTTAATCTCATATTTGATTGAACTCAGTCTGTGGGGAATCTGAGGCCTTAAATTGGGACTTTCCTTGAGAGAAGAGATTCAATTGCTTCTCCAGGAAAGAAGGCACACTGCTAATCTGGGACCACTTGTGAGTTTAGCAAAGTTTTAAACACTGTGTGTGTGTGTGTGTGTGTGTGTGTGTGTGTGGTATATTATATCTAGGATCTAGTTATATTATATATTGTAGTTATATTGTAGGGGGAGAACCCTTCTGAGTACCTAACCTGCCAGCCTTCACATCAGCATTTGCATATGGCGGATGCCATGCATGCAATGCAAGACATTGACATGCATGCAAGATGCAAGATGGCGGAAAGCATCTATGCTCAGAATGTTCAAGTTTAATCTATTCCATTGTCTGTGCGGTAACTGGCAACAGTAGCTGGCAGTCTAAAAGTAAAAGCTATTCACATATTTCTACATACTCAATATCTGCCTAATAAAATCCTGTATTCTGGATACTTGCCGTTAGTCTGACAATCTAGTAGGTCCAGTACTAGTAGGAAGCGTGAATCTCTCGAATAAACACAAGCATGACTATGCATATTTCATACATATATCATGTCATGTTTCTCTAGCACCTTTCTTCCAAAGAGCTCTCAAATGTTTTTAAATTTATTAACTCATATATCCTTAGGATTTCTTAATCTAGTGCAAAGGGGTGAGATTCTTTTAGTCCCACTTTAGTGGTGTGAAAGCTGAGCCTCACGTTGTAGCTGAAGACCAAGTCTCTCTCCAGGCCAGATTCCTTCCTCTTGGCCACATTTCCCCTGCCATGATGACCATCCGAGCCTGGATAGTAAGGATGGTGTGCAGATAGCTGCCACTTGTATTTTGGTGTTTTCATAGTCCTATGTTAATTCTCATGATGGAAGTTTCTTACCAAGTCACTCTGAAAAAGGTTCTGTCAGCTCTAGCGGGTTTTGCTTCAGGCTGAATCAGCCTGAGCTGGTAACAATGTCCGTTACAGATCACGCCTCTGTACTGCTGGTACCTAGAGCTCTGATCCTCACCAAATCCTTCCCCTCCTGCGGTCCCATACAGGAGGTGTGCTCCCCGTGGCCCACGGAGAGGCAGCACAGCACACGGCTCAGAAGCCATAACCCCAGTCCAATGGCCTATGCACATGCTTGTGTTTGTCCCCTCATCACCTTGAGTAGGCCACTTAACTTCTCTGGGCTTCCATCTGCTCACATAGATGAAAAGATGATGATGGCGTAGACTTAGTTGTTGGTACCCGTTAGCTGTGATGGGGAAGATGACTCTGGGAAAGACCTCGCTCTGTTGGCCGCTGGTGCTGGCTCTGGAGTCACACTGTTGGGGTTGGATTCGAGCTCTGCTGCTTAACAAACACACAACCTTGGGATATTGACTCAGTCCTTCCTAGTCTGTCCCTAGAGATTCCCATTCCAGTGCTGACTTTGATTTTCCCAGTGGTGCCCAAATGCCCTTTCCTGCAGTGGTGGCCCCGAAGGAAGGGTTCCTCTGCCATTGGCCTTTGGCATCAATTCAGTAGTGGTAGAGAAGGGAAGAGAGCAGGGCTATTATGAGAAGAATTGTTGCCTTTAATCCGATGATTATTAGGTGATTCGTTTACATGAACCACCTTCCTTTCATCCTCTGTAAGAGGAAAAAATAACATGTGATTTATAGTCTTCCTCTGATCTGGACGGGGAGTGGATCCTAGTTTATGCAAGCAGAGATGGATGTGGGTCTGCAGGTTTGGAAACTGGGACTTGGAACAAGAGGAAGGGCTCTGCCGGAGGTTAAAGAGAGAATGAGAGGCCTAGAGAGCAAGGAGGTAGATCTGGGTGGGAGGGAGTTGGGAAGCAAACCTGAGCACTGTAGAGTAAGGGGGAAGAGAGAGACAGGTCCTGGGAGCCGCCTGTGGAGAAGAGAGACTGGAGAACTGCATCTTGTGGGGGTTTGGCATAAGTGCTGTGCACAGTGTATTGTTAGGAAATCTTCGGCAAAGGGTACATTGTTTCTTAATGCTCTTATGGGAGTGGATTATTTCCAGTGAGTGCATACAAGTACAGAATTAGTGGGTGAAGATGAAGGAACTGAGACCTCCAAGGTGACCAGCTGAGTGATCGGTGGAACCAGAGTGCAGTGTGGGGCTCCAGGGACTTGAGGACTTGTGCAGTTGCAGGCCATGCAAATGTCACTACCTTTGCCCCTTCGTGTCTCCTGGGGAATTCCAGTAATACCTGAGAACAAGAGCAGTAAACTCAAATGCATATACTTCATTACAAAGTAATATTTTAAGATATTTTTGGGTACAAATTAAATATAGATTAGTTCCAATCCTGCCAGGGGAACTTACATAACTTACTTCATTATCTGGGCCGCAGTTCTCCCATCTGTAAACTATCTGTTACATAAGGCTAATGTGAAGATAAGGTGAGATAATTCTGGAAACCTATCAGCATAGTACCTGGCTCATAGTAGAAACTTCTGTTCTCATATGGCTCTCATTGGTTATTATTAGGTATGTTGCAGACATACTGTATCTTGTATATTTCATTAGTTTGGCGGAGAATTAAAGCATTAAGATCTTTTCTAATTGATTGGATGATTGATTGATACCCTATTTTATTTCAAAAAAAGTACTTAGGTACTCTTCTATGAACTTCCTCTTTCACTATCCAGCAAAGGTGTTTCGTTAGCTCTTGCCCCTTCCTCCTAGTTTGTTCTAATTTCTTTTTTTTTTTAAAGATTTTATTTATTTATTTGAGAGACAGAGAGAGAGCACAGAGAAGAGTGAGAGGGAGAAATAGACTCCCGGCTGAGCAGAGAGCCCCATGTGGGACTCGATCCCAGGACTCTAGGATCATGACCTGAGCCCAAGGCAGATGTTTAACCCACTGAGCCACCCAGGCACTCCACATTGAAGAACTTTTTAAAAAATGATGTTGTTTCATACCTAATAAAATGAATGATAATTATTCAATAGCATCTGTTACATAGTCCATGTTTTGAATTCTCTAATTATCTCAAAAATGCCTGTGCAGTTGATCTCTTTGAATCAGGATCCAAACAAAACCATATTGGTTTTTTGGGTGTGGCCATTAGTCTCCTTTAAACAACAAGTCCTCTACTTTATTTATTTATTATTTATTCTCAATTTTTTTAAAAGATTTTATTTATTTGACACAGAGAGAGAGATCACAAGTAGGCAGAGAGGCAGGCAGGGAGAGAGGGGGAAGCAGGCTCCCCACCAAGCAGAGAGCCCGATGCGGGGCTTGATCCCAGGACTCTGAGGTCACGACCTGAGCCGAAGGCAGAGGCTTTAACCCACTGAGCCACCCAGGCGCCCCCTCAAATATTTTTTTAATTGACAAAATTGGGTCTTTTGTCCTGAAAATGTCTCATGTTGTAGATTTGGCCTATTATAGCCTTGTGGCGGTAATATGTTCCTGCATCTCCTACATTTCTTAAAAACTACGAGTTCCATCTAGAGGTCTGATTAGATTCAGGTTCAGTATTTTTTAAGGTAAGAATCCACCATCGATGGGACTGTTTTCTTGCTCTTGTGTCCCCTTCTACACTTATAACGTCTGGCTATCTAACTTTTCATTAAACTTGACCTGTGGGTTTGGATGGTGTCTGCCTAATCCATTTACTATCAAGTTTCCTGTGTGCCTTCATCTACTGATTTGAGCAACAATCACCGACGGTCATCACCTACATCCATTCCTTTCACCAGGGTCGCAGAATCCCTCCCTTCCCAAGTGAAGCAGTCTTCTGGAAATGGGTTTGTTTTGGAATTTCCATTTGGCCTGTAAAAACCTTATGCTCAAGCCCTACATCAGGCTCCCTGCTCAGCAGGAAGCCTGCTTCTCCCTCACCCTCTGCCTGCTGCTTCCCCTGCTTCTGCTCTCTCTGCCAAATAAATAAATAAGTAAGTAAAATCTTTTTTAAAAAAGTTCTTCAATATAAGAAATAGAAGTATTTAAGATTTAAAATATGATTTCTGGGATTTACTTTACAAGTATTCCAGCGGGGAAGGGAAACATGAAACCAAGGCAGAATGTTCTTTATTGTTGTTTATCCTACTCTTTCTGTACCTTTGAACATTTCCATAAAAGGAAACTTTTAAACTTGAAGCTCTTCAGAAGAGATACACTTACACTTAGCCCAGAAGCACTTGAACACAAGTAAGACTGAGATTTGCCATAGGCAGCTCAGCCTGGAGGGAGGCACCAAGCCATACTAAGGCTTGGTGCTCAGTGTCATGTGTCCCCAGGTCCAGGACCTCACTCTAAAGGGTCCTGGGCGGCGCACTCAATGGCCAGGGCCTT
Organism: Mellivora capensis; assembly: GCA_004024625.1. Classification (NCBI taxonomy): domain Eukaryota; kingdom Metazoa; phylum Chordata; class Mammalia; order Carnivora; family Mustelidae; genus Mellivora; species Mellivora capensis. The sequence goes on along the minus strand of PISX010006696.1, from coordinate 84,503 downwards.
GGCCCGGCACTGTGAGCTGAGAGTGAGGAAGGCCAAGCGTCCAGAAATGCCCACAGAGCCTGTGTGATGGCTGCAGGAAGGGGAGTCCTGGGAAAGGTAAAGGACCTAGGGGAGGCAATCCACACCTGCTGCTGGAGATAAAGACTCCGGCAACTCCTCCGCCCAGAGTCACACAGGGGAGCTGCGAGCAGAGCTAAGGACGAAACCCCCACTCCATCTCTACCGCTCCCTTCCTGCCGCCCACACATGCCCCTACTTCGGCCTGAGGTTCTCCGGCCCAGGGAGCCCATCTTTACACTGGGGACACGTCTTCCCAGCTTGGCCACCAAAAGGAATGGGTTCTCCAGCATGGGGAATGCAGGGGCAGGTGCCTGACCCGCACATTCCAGATCCTCGAGCAACTGTCACTACAGCCACAAGTGGGGCCCGGCTTGGTGTCGGTGGCCCCCTTCTTCTCACTCACTGTAGTCAGAGAGGTCTGGTTAGAGAAGCTGCTGAATGGACCGTGTATTGGGGGGAGGCATTTCCCAAAGGGCAGGGGTAGCGGCTCCCAGAAGGACACAGGGGGGCTAGAGAAGTTAAATGCTCAAGGCAGTGACCATTACAAATTGGGGTGAAAAATCACTGACCTTAAGGCAAAGAGAAAGGAAGAGGAGGGTGATAAAGGGTAGGATAATAAAAGACTGAATAGAAGCAAATGCCAAATAAGAAGCAAGTACCAAATAGAGGCAAGTAAAAAGAAAAGTGAAACAAAACAAAGACCAGGATGGGAGACGAGGTGGCTGAGGACAGGAAACAACAGGAGAATTAAAATGAGTGACGTTCAGACCAGAGGTCTCTCCTGGCTCTGCATCTGCGCCACTGAAGGAGCTCCCCTGATCCCCGGGCCTCGCTGCCTGCCTCCGCCCGGATTCTTGGCATGTTTAGCATCTCTACAGACAGCTTTAAGAATCCTGGGGTGCCTTCCAACCCTGAAATGCAAACACAAAAGGTGAGGCTGGCACAGACGTGAGGCGCTTAGCGTCACCGGGGTGTTGCTGCAGGTGGTGGCGTTTTTTGTAATCGCCAGTAGAGGGCAGTGTCGGGCCAGGCATGTCCCGAGCACAGGGGAACTGTTTTCTCAGCCCTCCTGGGCCCGTGGTTAGAATTCAGGCCTCCCAGACTTTCCTGAGCAAGGCACATATGTGGCAGTGCTTCTTTTCTATTCCTTCAAGGATTTGAGAGTCTGCCTCTGACCGTGTTGTGCAAACACAAAGTAGGAAATAGGCGGCCCAGCCACATCCCGCCCTAGCAGCCCTTGACACCGGCATGCTGGGCATGCTCGTTCATAGCATGGCCCTTTACAGGGGGCTTTAGGTGATGGTGTGCACCCACCAAGTGCCTGCTGTCGTTATTTAACTCTGTGAGAAAGTATGATTACCTCCATTTTTCAGATGAGGAAATGAAAGCTAGTTAAAGTTAAATGACTTGGGCCCGGGTAGGATCCTGACTTCTGTCTGTTGGGCTCCAGCATACCATGCCCTAGGCCACATGCTTCTCGTTGGTTTCTCAATTCTCATTTAGTTTCTGCCTGTTCTCATCCTGCCTGAGCTGCTATTTTTAACTCAAAAAGCTCCTCTGTTCCAGCAGTGTGAACTCCTTGAACTAGGAAACTCTCAGGACATCAAAAAGATACTTCTCACACCTAGCCAAGTGATGAATTGCTCATTTGAGTTACTCTTTCGTCCACAAGGCAAATTTTCTTTCGAAAGGTTTTATGTATGCTAAGAGCACCCAAGGAGAATTATATATACAAATCATTAGGTGAGGCGGGGTGTCAGCTCTGAAGTGTCCATTTATGTGCTGATTGCTGGGGCTCGTTGATCAGAGCAGATGAACCGTGGCTACAGTGATGACCTGAACTGTTTCTTCCTCCCATGACTTGGGAAGCTGGTCTCACTTCTCCACAGCCACACCTGGCCCAGGGTATAGTGAACTTGGACAGGCCAGCATCATACCTCACACATTCTAACGACGACCAACAAAACTAATCATACTGACAAAAGTTAGTTTTCTTGGGGTGCTTGGGTGGCTCAGTGGGTTAAGCCTCTGCCTTCGGCTCCGGTCATGATCCCAGGGTCCTGGGATCGAGCCCCGCATCACGCTCTCTGCTCATCAGGGAGCCTGCTTCCCACCCCCACCCCCACCCCCGCCTGCCTCTCTGCCTACTTGTGTTCTCTGTCTGTCAAATACATTTAAAAAAAAAATCTTTAAAAAAAAGTTAGTCTTCTTCCATTTGGTTCCTATCCCCGCCCCAAAAAAAGGCAGGGGTGGGGTGGAATGGTTTTCATTTTTATAGATTGGTTGGTCCCCAGTAGATTGAGCCATTGACGTTGCTGTTTACCTCATACTCCTGAACAGCTGCATTTGATGATTCTTTATCAGTTTCTGGAATTAATGGTTGATCCAATAATATTTTGATATCTGGTCCCTGTTGTTGGAGATCACCCATCGGTCATCCCAGATTCTACACCAATGGAAAAGCTGGATTGGAGAACGTGGGTTGGATCCAAGAACTGCATGTGCCTTTTCTTTTTTCTTTTTCTTTTTTTTACTGAGTTGAACTCTCCATCCTTGCCCCCCACCCCTCCCCCAGCCACAGGTGGGACAGCTGGAGAACTAGAACCACCCCCTACCTCTTCCCCTGCTCTGGCAAGAGCTGCTGTCCTGGGTGAGAGGAGAGAATGTAAACACTTGCAGGCAGATAGGATGGGAGGGGACTGGAGCCTGTTTTATGCCCAAGTAACTACCCCAAGTGGTGTGAGGAATGTGGCCAAGCTTATGTCACTGGGGGAGAGGAGGGCAGTTCATTGCGGGGCGGGGGGATGGAGGGGATGGGATGGAGGCTTTTTCACTTCGGGATAGAGGTGCTGGCTGAATTTCACTTGTGTATGCAGATTAAGTAGTTTCTCCCTTCAAATACCTTCCATCTCTAGAAGTCCCTAGAAGTACTCAGAAAAATGGGAATGTGTCTCTCAAAAGAGATTCCATCTTAATGCAATAATTAGTTCAGGTTATTTTCTAATACCTCTTGTGCATAGAAGTGAGGACAGATTAAATTGTTTGGAAATTTCTTTGAGCTTTGATTAAAAAATATTAGCTTTCCAAAAATAAAAAGTGTTAAATAAAATCTCCAAAACTTACATTTTTGTCCTTCCGCAGGAAAATAATTTTTGTTTCTTCTCCTGTGCTCCGTTGTTAAGTAATTGCACCCATCTAGTGCATACCGGAAAAATAAAACTTACATTTTTTTTTTAGTCCAGTGACCTCAAAACTACAAGTGTGAATGTCTCTAATAAAACTAGCTCTCCTTTTTAACATTTGGGGTTATTTCTGTTGCATTCCCTACACTTCACACTATAATCAAAGCCTGTTATCTCGGTCTTGCAATATCTATGACTCAGACTCTAATCATGACTGTGTCTGGCACATAGATCAGTAGTCGCATTTAAAGATGTGCAAGTTTTGGGCGCCTGCGTGGCTCAGTTGGTTGAGCGACTGCCTTCGGCTCAGGTCACGATCCCGGACTTGCAGGATCTTGTCCCACATCAGGCTCCCAGCTCCTTGGGGAGTCTGCTTCTCCCTCTGATCTTCTCCTCTCTCATGCCCTCTCTCACTCATTCTCTTTCAAATAAATAAATAAAATCTTTAAAAAAAAAAGAAAGATGTGCAAGTTTTGAGCTTTTCTTTCAACTTGACCGTGCATGTTTCATTTGAAGCCCCTTCTTGAACATACCAAATTCTGTCTTTGAACAAGTTAAGAAAATAAGATGTATTTCCCAAGTGAGGTGATCCTTAAAACCAATGTCAACTTGTAAGTTAGGTGCCTTGAGCAAGACATTCTTAATTCTTTGAAGCGTCTTGGGTATCAAATAGTCCTTCAAAAGTTCACCCATCTAAATAGGGTCTAAACTCCCCTTTAGAGCCTCCAAATGCTCAAGAAGTGCTGAGAGTGGTCTAGCAGTAGAAAGTCTGACTTAGAACATTCTCGGTTGCCTGGCTCTGAGTCAGGAATATGGTTACTTCTTGGAGCCACATCAATTTGAGTTGTTGTGTGTATACACATTCAGTCTTTAAACGCACCCATTAACTTGAGACCCCCGGATTTCAGACCTTTGGGAGCCTCTCTTTTCACAGCTGGATTTTTTCCAGAGGAAGCTGGAATGTATGGGCCCTATCTGCTTCGTTAGTATCCCTGGTCTGGCAGCATTCCCTTCTTTAGAGATATTTATGGTAATGTCTGTGCACAATAGTCAATTGTAAAAGATCAAAGGGCCTGGCTTTCTGGAGATTTGCGCCCCTGCATGTGATTACCTTGGTGAGAGTCTCAGAAGCAACCGTGGGTTATGAGGCAATTTCTCTTAAGATGAGCAAGTCCTGATGAGCTGATCAACAGCCTGGTGGCTGGAGGGGAGTGGATGCTGGGAGGCATGAGGGCACCGAATCAGTGGGATCTGGCTTTTGAAGTGGGGCTCTGCCTTCTTATCAGCTGCGTTGCCATTTTGAGCCTTAGTTCTCCACCTGCAAATGAGGATAACAGTATGAATCTCTTGGACTTATGTTGAATACTAAGATGGAAGCATAAAGCACCTAATTCCAGATCCATACAAGGTGGCCAAGAATGAGTCTTATTACTAAGTTGATCAGTCTTATTACTAAGCTTATTACCTGTCAGATTGGTTCACAACTTTGGCCTTCAGGTGGTAAGAACTGCTGAGTGAGTCTAACTCCACCTCTAGCCCACCCATGCATTGTCCCAGTTCAACTACTTCCTGCAACCCTCTTCCGGGACAGAGCCAGTCCCTTGAAGCCATCCTGTCCTTGAGGGGGCAGCATTCCAGATTGAGTGATAGCAAGTACAGCAGGGGCAGCAGCAGCCTCCCTGCGGGCCCGCTGAGTGCTGTGGACTGCATGGAGGGCCGGTGGCCTGCCCTGGCCAGCTAGTGTTAGCGGATCACCCCCAGGAAGGGCAAGGCCTGTGGCCCCAGGCTCCTGAGTTGAGTCCTGGCTCCACCAAACATACTGCTGAGAGACTTCAGGAATGTCACGTCTCTGGGCCTCAGTTACTTCATCTATAAAGTGGGCTAACAATAGTACCTATTCCCTGAGTTGCTGTCAGGGTTAAGGGCTACGTTAGTTTCTGAGAACTCTTACAACAAATCAGCGCACACTGTGCCTTGGAACAACACACACTTACTGGATGCCAGGGGTCAGAAATCAGGGTGCCGGCAGGGTCCCACCCCATTTAAAAGCTCCAAGGGAGTACACGTCCTTGCCTCTTCTAGCTTCTGGTAGCTCTCAGTGCTCCTTGGCTTATAGATGGCTGTCTTCTCCCTGTGTCTTCACAGCATCTTCCCTCAGTGCGTATCTCTCTCTGTGTCCAAATATCCCCTTCTATAAGGACATCAGTCATATTAAATTAGGGCCAACCCTAATGACTTCAATTTTAATTTGATTATCCTCTCTAAAGACCCAGTTTCTAGATAAGGTTACATTCTGAGGTACTAGGGTTAGGCCTTGAACATATCTGTTTGGGAGGACACAACTCAACCTATAACATATGAACTGAGGACAATGCTTGGAACATAGCAGGCACTGTAATGTGGACAACTTTTATTTTTAACACCACAGTCCTGCCCGGAAAGTACTATTACTCCCATTTTGGAGATTGGAAGGAAAAAAAACAACGAGGCTCTGAGAAGGTAAGGATTAACCTCAATTCCCACAGCTGGAGAAGGGGAGACCCCTTAGCCCAGACCCTGGTGTTTCTGGCCACATGCCCGCCATCTCTCCACCGTAGCCATTGTCTCCAGGGGTGGGCAGACTCCGGCAGCCTGTCCCAGTGTGCCTGTCACACATGATTGTGACACTGATTTCCAGCAGGTGGCACCAGAGGCCTGCCTGCAACTCTGGCCTCAGCCTCTTGAGGGCTGCCCCTTAGGTGAAAATGTCTGTGTTCTAGAACAATCATTTCCCAGATCCTCATCAGTATTTTAGAACCTGTATTTACATGGCCATGTTTCAACTAAACTGATGGGTCTAACGTGCAACTTCATTTCTCCCTTTCCAATGAGCTGTTCTAATATTGATTAGACACGGCCCCATTCATCCAATGGAAAAACCGGTGGACCCCAGGAAAATACAACGAATGACTTTAGAAATTAAAGATTATATTATTTTGTAAGAGTGGTTATACATCAGAATTAAGAAAGCTTTTGTAGAGGGGCGCCTGGGTGGCTCAGTGGGTTAAAGCCTCTGCCTTCGGCTCAGGTCCTGATCCCAGGGTCCTGGGATCGAGTCCCACATTGGGCTCTCTGCTCAGCAGGGAGCCTGCTTCCTCCTCTCTCTCTGCCTGCCTCTCTCCCTACTTGTGATCTCTGTCAAATAAATACATAAAATCTTAAAAAACAAAAAAAGAAAGAAAGTTTTTGTCGAATAGAGAAATTCCTCTCCTGGCTCCTCACTGGCTGTGGAACCCTCTCCTGGCTCCTCACTGGCTGTGGAACCCGCGTGTTCAGGGCTACAACAGGCTAATGTGGTTGTTTTCTGCAGGTATATTTACAGACACGAGTAAATGGTTAAAAAAAGAAAAAAGCCAAGAGGTGTCCCCTTGAGATCAGCATAAATGTGTGTTCTGGAATACAAATATGACCACTAACTCTATTGTAGTCATGAAAAATGAAGAGCAAAAGAACATTATATTGAAAGACAAGTGATCAGAGTTCAAGTTGCTTTTGTTCTCTTTGACCCTGTACCCTGTGCACCACTTGTTAGCTGTGACCTTGGGCAAATATTCAACCCTTTCACGCTTTATATGTACATAATGCATGGAGTTATTTCTTACCTCTGAGTGTACAGGTAGAGGATTAGATAGACCAGGAGGCCCCCAGCCGTCCCTCCATTTCTGAGATGTGTGTGGGACCATAAACACTCAGAAAGCCCTGTAGTGGTGACATGAGATTCGGGTGGTCCCTAATATCTATTTAAGGACCCTACTCAAGAGGTCAATGTGATTTTCTTGAAAAATCTTTGGCTTATGGTTTTCTTTTATGCTGGGTCTTCTCTATTTATCTGTTTGCCCTTCTCCTCCTCCCCTTGCCCTCCTGGAGCTCTGGGAGGCTGACCTCCTGAATGGCCTCTTCTGGACAGGGGGAGGAAATTGAATTTGGGAGACTGGTCCTGACTCCCTCACTCAGTGCTGGCCTCACTCCTCTGCTTGCTCTTCAAGCCACAGTGCAGCGGGGGAGGGGTGCTGGCCCTCTGCCACACTAACCTCATCTCTTGTTGGTTCCCCCAAACCCTGGCCACCCCTTTGTACATCGCGCCTCTTGGGAAGCTGTACCATCTGTTTACTGTGCCAGGACCTTGACTCAATCAGGCCATGACCATCTTGAGTTGTACCAGCACAGCATATCATTAAGAGATTCACGCCCTTTAAGGAAAGTGAACGATGAGTGACAGGAAGTGGAACTCTGCTTTACCTGAATAAGAAATTCCACCCTCTCTCATTTCTTCTTCATTTTGTGCTTGCCCTCACCTCCGTGTGCAGTACTCTTTGTGCCTGAAAAGTCCTCCTTAGCTTTCAATTCCCAGCTCCTTTAGAGGCTTTCCCTGACTCTTGCAGGCAGAGTTGGCCTCCCCTCACTCTGCATTCCTCATGGGCTCCCTGTGTCCCTCCTAGCCGGCTTCTGGTTCTTCATCGTTCCTATGAGAGAGCATCAGAGAGGGCGCTCCTCAGCCTGACAATGAGAGCTGCCAGGTAAAATACAGGGTGCCTGGCCACTTTTGAATTTAAGATAAACAACAAATAATATTTTAGCAGAAGTACATTCCATGGAAAATGGGACACACTTATAGAGGAAAAGATTCATTGTTATCTGAAATTCAGATTTAACTGAGAATTGTACATCTTTGTCTTTTTCCTTTTCTCTCTCTTTTTTTCCCCCTAAAATAAATCTGGCAACTCTAACGACAATGGCCTTCTAAAGTGGGTGGCTCCTGTTTAAAGAAACACTTTTTCTTTTTCCTCCTCTTTCCTTTCTCCCTTCCTTCCTTTTTTCCAGCATTCTATGAGCTAATGAGTATGCAAATTCACAAGTTGAGCAGGAGCTCTGGAGGACTGAATTGCTTTTGAAAACCCCAAGGTCTGGAGAGAAATTTGGCTGGTAGGTGCGTGGAGCAGAGAATGGACAGTAAGTGAATCAGTGAGTTGGACAAGGCTGGGACCTTTACAGTGAAGGGCCAAGGAGGAATATTTTGTTGTTTCTTCATAGAAATGTCATGCAATGTAGTAAATGACCAAGCTTCATTTCTGGGGTTCCATGTATAATGGAAGCCAGAGTGTAGAAGAGAAGGTGCCTCAATGATGTGGGAATTTGCAAGAATCTTGGTGGAAATAGGGGTGCAACCATTCATGTGGAGAGAGCAGGAGGAAAGCGTCCACAGCTGATCTCTAGATTATATTTGTTTCTGTGATTCTCCACCCTAATAATAGCAATAAATGTGAATGTTAACAGTGCTTACTATGCACTACGTATATGAATGTATGTGTGTGTATATATATATGTATATATACATATATATATATATATATATATACGTGCGTATGTGCTTGCACATATGTCTGTGTATATGCAAACATGCTCCTCACTCTGTTCAGTTTGAGGAAGCACAAAATCCAGTTACCACAGTTGAGTTAAATAATACCAGTTCTCCAGCAACAGGATTCTAACTTCGGTTGCCACTCTGTATTAACTAAAATAAATATGGCAACCTTAATCGTAGCTATTGTAGCATAAAGTATAATTCACTGCTGGCTCCTCAGTCCACAGACCACTTTGTAAATAACAAATGTGTATCATGATCAGTGACCAATCGCATCACTTCTTTCAAAGTCTGTTAGTAATTGGTTGTTGCACATGTTACTTAGTTCAGGCACAGACAGCAAAACATGTAATTGTGTTGCTTCCCCACCTCCCAGAGATAAACCCACGTAATTTAACTAGAATGCACACCTGCTGCTGGATAATGCTTCTCCAGGTCACCCTAATTCTCTTCAACACTTGAACAAAGGTGGGAAAATGTGCTTTTTACTACAAAAACATCTTCAGTAATCTAGCAAATAGATCAAGGCGCTATTTCAACTCTTCAAAGCCTATTTTCTTAGACGGGCTGTTGACCAAGCTATGGCATTACAGTGGGAGACGATGCAGGTTCTTTAGCTAAGTTTTGGAAGAAATATGACCTAAACACACAGCTGAAAACATCCACGCCTCGTAGAAGCAAGTACTGTGTGTAGGACATGGCAGAAATGTACTGCTTTGTGCAAATACCTTTGCAGGAGCTGAACCCAAAGTAAGTGGGCTCTTAGAGGAAATAGTTGATCGGGAGGATGTTGATGCCAGGTGTCATCAGACACTGTCACTGTGCAGCCAGAGGAACATAGCAAAGGTGAACTTATTGACATAAATGAAGGAAGCAGTTGTGATGACAAGGAAGAAGAGGTCCTAAAGTGAGAGCAGCGAGGACCTTCATATTAAAAGAATTCTCAGAGATATTTCATGATACTGAAAGCACAAAGGATAAAATGTTTGAAGCTGATCCAAACTTAGAAAGGATAGGACAGTTTGCTAAGACAAGGAAAATATGCTCACTTGTATTGTGTTTTATCTTGGGAAGAAGAAGGTGAGCACTGTTCAAACCAGTGTGATAAGTTTTATTTCTACAGAAATAAGACTCTTTGTCAATATTGTAATGTTTTAAATTACAGTGTACTAATAAGTATTAATTTTACTAATTTCTTCATTTCTCTACATAGTTATTACTTCCAGTAAGAGAACTTTTAATATTTTGACAAAAATACTAAAAACAATGGAAGAATTTTAATTTTTCCCACTGATTATTAGGATAATTTTGGCTGGTTTCAGATTGCGTGGTCATTTTTTTAAAAACTTAATTCCAGGATCATTTACATACAGCATTCTATTAGTTTCAGGTGTACAATATTCAACCGTTCTAGACATTACTCAGTGCTCATCATAAGTGTGCTTCAGTCCCCGTCACCTGTTTTGCCCCCACATAACTATCTGTTTGTTCTCCATAGTTAAGAGTAGTATTTTGTCTCTCTTTCTCTTTGTTCATTTGTTTCTTAAATCCCATATACGAATGAAATCATATGGTATTTGTCTTTCTCTGAATGACTTATATCTCTTAGCAGTATACCCTCTAAATCCATCCATGTTGTTGCAAAAGTCAAGATTTCATGCTTTTTTATGGCTGAGTAATATTCCATTGCATATGTATATACCACATCTTCTTTATCCACTCATCAATTGATAAACACTTGGGCTGCTTTCATAGTTTGGCTATTTTAAATAATGCTCCAATAAACAGGAGTGCATATATCCCTTTGAATTAGTGCTTTCGTATTTTGGGGGGTAAGCACCCAGTAGTGGAATTACTGGATCATATGGTAGTTCTATTTTTAATTTTTGGAGGAACCTCCATACTGTTTTCCACAGTGGCTGCCCCAGTTTGCATCCCACCAACAGTGCACGAGGATTCTTTTTCTCCACATCCTCGCCAACACATATTGTTTCGTCTTTTTTATTTCAGCCATTCTGACAGATGTGAGGTGATATTTCATTGTTGTTGTGATTTACATTTCCTTAATGATGAGTGATGTTGAACATCTTTTCATGTGTGTTGGCCATCTGTATGTCTTCTTTGGAGAAATGTCTATCCATGTCTTCTGCCCATTTTTAAATTAAATTATTTGTCTTTTTGGTGTTGAGTTATATAAGTTCTTTATACATTTGGGTACTAACCCATTATTGGATATGTCCTTTGCATAGGTCTTCTCTCATTCAGTAGTTTGACTTCATTTTGTTGATTGTTTCCCTGGCCGTGCAGAAGCTTTTCATTTTGATGTAGTCCCAATAGTTTATTTTTGCTTTTGTTTCCCTTGCCTCGGGAAACCTATCTAGAAAAATGTTGCTATGGCCAATGTCAAAGAAATTACTGCCTAGGGCGCCTGGGTGGCTCAGTGGGTTAAAGCCTCTGCCTTCGGCTCAGGTCATGATCTCAGGATCCTGGGATCGAGCCCCGCATCGGGCTCTCTGCTCAGCAGGGAGCCTGCTTCCTCCTCTCTCTCTGACTGCTTCTCTGTGATTTCCGTCTGTCAAATAAATAAATAAAATCTTAAAAAAAAAAAATTACTGCCTGTGCTGACTTCTAGGATTTTTTTTGAAGATTTTATTTATTTATTTGACAGACAGAGATCACAAGTAGGCAGAGAGAGAGAGTGGAGGAACAGGCTCCCCGCTGAGCAGAAAGCCAGATGCAGGTCTCAATCCCATGACCCTGGGATCATGACCTGAGCCGAAGGCAGAGGCTTTAACCCGCTGAGCCACCCAGGTGCCCCTCTTCTAGGATTTTTATGGTTTTAGGTCTCATATTTGGGTCTTTAATCTATTTTGAGTTAATTCTGTGTATGGTGTAAGAAAGTGGTCCGTTTTCATTCTTTTGCATATAGCTGTTCAATTTTCCCAACACCATTTGTAGAAGAGACTATCTTTTTCTTATTGCATATTCTTTCCTCTTTTGTTGAAGAATAATTGACCATATAATCGTAGGTTTATTTATAAGCTCTTTATTCTGTTCCCTTGATCTGTGTCTGTTTCTGTGCCAGTACCATACTATCTTGATTACTCAGCTTTGTAGTATATCTTGAAATCTGGGAATGTGAGACCTCCAGTTTTGTTCTCCTTTTTCAAGATTGCTTTGGTTATTCAGGGTCTTTTTGTGATTCCATACAAATTTTAGGATTATTTGTGCTAGTTCTGTGAGAAATGTTGTTGATATTTTAATAGGGATAGCATTAAATATTTAGATTGCTTTGGGTAGTATGGACATTTTAATAATTTTTGTCCTTCCAATCCATGAGCATGGGATATCTTTCCATTTGTTTATGTCATCTTTAATTTCTTTCATCCCTGTTTTATAGTTCTCAGATCTCCTTGGTTAAGTTTATTCCTAGGTATTTTATTATTTTGGGTGAAATTGTAAATGGTTATTTGTAAATAGTTATTTTCTTAACTCCTCTTTATGCTACTTCATTATACTTCATGCAGAAATGCAATGGATTTCTGTATATTGATTTTGTATCCTGTGACCTTACTGAATTCATTTATCAGTTCTAATATTTCTTGGTGGAGTCTTTAGGGTTTTCTAGGGATTTTAGGGGTTGTTTTTTTTTTTGTCATCTGCAAATATTGAAAGTTTTACTTCTTCCTTACCAATTTGGGATAGTTTTTTTTTTAAATTTTATTTATTTATTTATTTATTTGAGAGAGATGGGGGAAAAGTGAGAAGAGGAGTGGGGGCAAGGCAAAGGGAGAATCAGACTCCCTGCTGAGCAGAGAGCCTGATGGAGGGCTCAGTCCTGGACTCCTGGATCATTACCTGACCTGAAGGCAGATGCTTAACCAACTGAGCCACCCAGGTGCCCTTTTCTTACCAATTTGGATGCCTTTTTATTTCTTTTTGCTGTCTGATTTTTGTGTCTAGGATTCCAGTATTATGTTGAATAAAAGTGATGAGAGTGGACATCCTTGTCTTGTTTCTGACCTTAGGGGAAAAGTTCTTAGTGTTTTACCATTGAGTGTGATGTAAGCTGTGACTTTTTCATATATGGTCTTTATTATGTTGAGATATGTTCCTTCCAAATATATTTTGTTGAGGGTTTTTTATCATGATTGGATGTTGTACTTTGTCTAATGTTTTTTCTGTATATATTGAAAGGATCATATGGTTCTTATCCTTTCTTTTATTAATGTGATGAATCATGTTGATTGATTTGCAAATATTGGACTACATTTGTATCCTGGGAGTAAATATAACCTGATAGTGGTGAATAATTTTTTAATGTATTGTTGGATTCAATTTGCTAATTGTTGAGGATTTTTGCATCTGTGTTTATCAGAGATACTGGCCTGTAGTTCTCTTTTTTTGTAGTGCCTTTATCTGGTTTTGGTATCAGAGTAGTGCTGGCCTCATAGAATGAATTTAGAAGCTTTCCTTCCACTTCTATTTTTTTGGAATAGTTTGAGAATAATAGGTATTATTAACTCTCTTTTAAATGTTTAGTAGAATTCATCTCTGAAGCTGTCTGGTTTAGGACTTTTGTTTTTTGGTAGTTTTTTGTATACTGATTCAATTTCATTGCTAGTAATTTGTCTTTTCAAATGTTCACTTTCTTCTTGATTCAGTTTTGGGAGGTTATATGTTTTTAGGAATTCATCCATTTCTTCTAGATTGTCCAATCTGTTGACATATAATTTTTCAGGATATTCTCTTATAATCCTTTGCATGTCTGCAGTGTGGTTTAGTTTTCCTCTTTCATTTTGGATTTTGTTTATTTGAGTCCCCCCAGCCTTTTTTGATGAATCTGGCTAGAGGTTTATCAAATGTTGTTGATCTTTTTAAAGAACCTTCTCCTGGTTTCATCGGTCCATTCTATTGGCTTTTTAGTGTCTATTTCATCTATTTCTGCTTAATCTTTATTATTTTCTTCTAGTAGATTTGGATTTTATTTGTTCTTCTTTTTCTAACTCCTTTAGGTGTAAGATTAGGTTGTTTACTTGAGATTTTTCTTGTTCTTAAGGTAGCTCTGTATTGCTATAAACTTCACTCTTAGAACTGCTTTTGCTGCATCCCAGAGATTTTAGACCATGCATTTTCATTTTCATTCGTCTCCATGTATTTTTTTTTAATTTCCTTTTTGATTTCTTGGTTGACCCATTCATTGTTTAGTAGCATGTTATTTAACTTCCATGTATTTGTGGTCTTTAGAGATTTTTTTTCTTGTTGTCGGTTTCTAGTTTCATAGCACTGTGGTTGGGAAAAAGATTCATTTATGACTTTGATTTTTTTCAATTTGTTGAGACTTGTTTTGTAGCCTAATATGTGATCTATTCTGGAGAATGTTCCATGTGCACTTGAAAAGAATGTGTATTCTGTTTTAGGATGAATGTTCTGAATATATCTGTTAGATCCATCTGGTCCAATATGTCATTCAAAGCCACTGTTTCCTTGTTGATTCTCTGTTTGGATGATCTATCTATTGATGTAAGTGGGGTGTTAAGGTCCCCTACTACTATTGTATTACTGTCAATTACTTTCTCTATGTTTGTTATTAGTTGCTTTATGTATTTGTTATTAGTTGCTTTATGTATTTATGTATTTGGGTGCTCCCATGTTGGATGCATAAATATTTACAATTGTTATTATATCTTCTAGTTCGATTGTTCCCTTTATGATTAGTGTCCTTCTTTGTCTCTTGTTACAATCATTGCTTTAAAGTCTATTTTGTCTGAAATAAGTATTGCTTCCTCAGTTTTCTCTTCACTTCCCTTTGTATGATAAATGTTTTTCCATCACTTTCACTTTCAGTCTGTGTCTTGAAATGAGTATCTTGTAGGAAGCAAATAGATGGGTCTTGCTTTTTTGTCCATTTTGTCTCCACATGTCTTTTGATTGGAGCATTTAGTACATTTACATTCAAAGTAACTATTGATAGGTATGTATTTATTACCATCTTGTTACTTGTTTTATGATTATTTCTGTAGTTCTTCTCTGTTCCTTTCTTCTCTTACTTTCTTCTCTCAGGGTTTGTTGACTTTCTTTAGTGATATACTGAGTTTTATTTCTCTTTATTTTTGCTCTTGGTCATTTTTATGGTCCTACACTACCATGCAAAGGGAGAACTGCATATACATATGTATATATCACATTAATTATTACCACCCTTATTACTCTGATGAGAAAATTGATGCTTTACAGAGTCTAAGCTACATGTCCAAGGTCATGCAGATAGTAAATAGTAGAGCTTGGATTTATATCTGTGCAATCTGCCTTTAAAACCTGCCCCCTTAAACATTATACCACAATGTTGCCCCTACCAAGCTGTGAGCACTTCAAAGAGAGGGATCATAGCTTGTGATCTTTAAATGCCTGGCATATAAACATTTGATAAATACACATTGAGTCAATGAAAAAAAAAAGAATAAATGAAATGAAGAACTATAAAAGGAAATAACATTTACTGTTTGAAAATAATGAGAAAAAAATAATACTGATTGAAGACTAGGTAACAGCAACTTTATAGATGTCCATCAGTTACAGATAAAATAGACAGATCTGCAGTCATTTCATTTGATGTGAAGGCCAGCCATTTCTGAGATGTTTAGAGACATATAACAGGTGCAGAGGATTATGGGTATTTGCTAAGAAGCTTCTGGTGATGGTCATTACCTCAGAACACACTTGGCAAAGACTTTGGGGAATAAAGAATGAAGGTTTCCTATCCTTCTCCTTTCATACAGTAGTTCTAGGCTGTGGAAACTATTCTATGAGCTTCCTCTGAGAAAGGCCTGAGGCCACTAGCAGCCCCTAGTCAAGTGCAACAGCTCCTAAACTGAGGGGCATCTATGGATCGGCTTCAAGGATCCATAAATCCTTTAGAGGGCTCTTGATGGAATGAGCACTGGGTGTTATATGCAACTGATGAATCACTAAATTCTACCCCGAAACTCATTTTTTTTTTAAATGTCCACAAGTCCTTCAAGTATCAGGTTGATTGCCACATATTGTGTTAACAAATTTATAAACTCTTCGGGAGGGAAAAAGAGAAAAACATTCAACTGTGTTTGGAAATTTTGTACCAGGAGCTGTCCCCATTTTCAGAGTGAGTGCTACACCTTCTGGAACAAATTTTAAAGTCCCACCTGGTTTGGAGGAGGGGATGAACAGAAGTAGGCCTTCTTTACACCATACCTGAAAACCACCTGAGATTTGTGGTTTGTGTACGTGTCAGGAAAGTTCCTGTTGAAGTCTTGAGGAAAGGGTCCAAATAATCAAACTTTGAGCAAAGATCTATTTGGAAAGCCCAAACCAGAGGAAAATCAAGAAGGGTTGCAGATGTATAAAAATAGATATGGGTCAGGCAGAAATATGGAGATGAGAGCTTGTGGGCTGCAGAAGCCAGTACATTGTGTTTTGTTCTGTTCTGTTTTTACAGCCACCGCATTTGCTCAGGCAATAAAAATGAAAGAGCAAGAGAGAGACAGAGTAGGTAAGGAAACCAGCTTGAGTAAGAGGGGACTCAGACTGTTATAAGCACAGGCTGCCAGCCTTAATATATTCATGGAAAGAAATCAGCTCATCTGGGAGAGGAGATTCAGAGCAGACATGAGATGGGGAACATACATCCTCCTGCTGGCTTCCAAGAAAGGCAATGCTCCCCAGAACAAAGGGATGCCCCTGGGGACTAGCACAGCATCTATGATTAAGCCTTTGAAGAATACACCCTCCTATTTTAAAGGCCCCAAACTACCAAAAGAATAAAACCTACTTTCTAAACAGGGGTCTGAGGTTAGCCTTGTTGAAAGAGCTCCAGTCAACACTTGGAAACCCTTTAACTCAAATAGAGAGAACCACTGGTCCCAGGATCTTCTTTAGGTACCATTTATTTACAGGAAGTGAGCAGGAAGTATATCACTTCCAGCCTTTGGAGAAGTGTTGATCTCCATACATCTATCCGTGTTTCCTTTAGAATGGATGAGCCACTCTGGGCTAGACAAATCAGTGTGCTAGATGGGAGCAGAAACCAAAGACACCCTTGGGTCCTTGTCTTAAAGATTCTTCCCAAAGAATGCCGTAATTAAAGTTATCAGAGCTCACTTGAGTCAGTGGGCACCACAGAGTCAGCTGGTGTGTAAAGGGAGTATCAAGGCTAATGCTACATCTTACGTAATGGGGAGGCGAGAAGATCCATCACAAAAAAGCTAATGGACTCAGATAACCACAGGAAACAAGATTTCATCATTTGAAACTTTAAAATATGCCAGAACTCTGTGTTAACTGCACATATAGATCCTGTCTCTCCTCAGTGAGGCTCTATGGATATTTCCAAAAAAGAGATGGAGAATTTAATTTAACAGAAATTCTCTGGAAGAATGTTCTCTCTCTCTCTCTCTCTCTCTCTCTCACACACACACACACACACACACACAAACACACCTCCCCCAATCCAGTCATAAAACAGCTCAACAACCCCACAGGAGGCTCCTTATAATTTTTTAGCTAGAGAACAAAAGAGGGTGAGAGTTTGCACCCTCAAAGGTCTAGACGGTTGAGTGTGAGGGTTGAAAAGAAGAGAAACATTTTATCAAATGATATTGTGGAATTTCCAAGATACACAATTTATAAGTACTTTAAAAATTATTTTCAGTTGCTTCATTCTTCTTTGAAAGTAGCACCTTGTGGAAACTGGATCACATGAGGCCCCTGCTTTAGATTGAGTTCAGGCATTTCTTCTAAAATAGTCAAAACAGTTTCTGATAAAAACAGAAATTCCCTGTACCCCTCCCACTTGGTGTCTCTCCCCATTATCCTAGCCCTTCCAGCCCTTTCCTGTGATTCCTTTAGAAATGTCTTGGTTTACTGACTTTGGTAATGCTTTCCACACCCCATTCCAATTCTGCACCCTTGCCCAGCGTCTGTGACACCAGCCCCAGATGAGAACCTCTGTCCTTAGGAGGACAGTAGAAAAGACCGAAAAGGACATATTTCCCAGTGAATATTACCATGATTATCTTGCCTTGTGAAAAGGGTGAGCATTAGTAGGATAATTAAAAATGTCTTCGATACAGGTTGCTGTATAGGTAAGAAATTTTACTCAAGAGAGGATCACTTTGATATTATTAAACTCTGATATGCTAAAAAAAAAAAAAAACCCATAATCAACCAATAAGAACCACTCTACTTTTAATGAGTTAGAACATACTAGGAATTATCCTCAAAAGAGTGGGTGAGAATACCTCTACGTCTCAAATTAAGGTGGCATCCTGGTCCCCTTCTTAGCCTCGGCCCAAGGAAGAAGCTCTGTTGAGTATGACATTACAAGACTCTTGAGGATGGGGACAACATGTATTGATTTTGAATCTCTATGCCTATCACAATGTGGAGCCCATAGGAGCAATTGAATACATGTTAGTTGAAGGAATAAATATAACTAAATGCCTTGGAGAAATTGCTCAAAGTTTTTTATTTTATTTTATTTTTTAATTTCATCAGTCCACATGTGAAAGCGGTGGTCAGTGTCCACAAACTAACTCTGCATCCTTGGGTAAAAACTGTTTTGTTTGGATCTCTGGGCTTTAAGTTCAAAGCCTGATTTGTAGAAGGCCTGGGTTTCTAGGATGAAATAAAAGGTTTATCCTTTATCATATTTTGGGTCTCCAAATTTTCAAAAATGTATTTTTATGGTTTCTCTTTGTTTTTGCTTAAAAATGAATTTTTTGTGTGTGTTGAGGTAGGGTAGAGGTGCTCAAGAAGAAAGAACAGCAAACAAACCCAAAAAAAGCCACTTTGATGAAGCCTAGTTAGTGAGCCCAGTGAAGCGTGTTTCATCCTGATGCCAAATGATGCTCACGAAAATTGCAGCAATTTTTGATGCACTTGCCAATGTTTGTGTTATTTTTACTTTAAAGATGTAGCAGATTGCTCCAAAATAAATAATTTAAGCCTAACGTTTCAAAAGAGTCCAAGCGCTTGCGTCTTTCACTTCTGGCTTCTCTTCTGGGACTAAGCTGTGCCCAACAGAAGCAATCCTCATTTCTATGTAACACTCCATTTGGAGGGCTGTTTTCTTGCTTTGTTTTTCAAAGTTGAATCTATTTTTCACCATTCTGTTCCAAATGTTGTAGATTCTATCATTGTTCTGCACTGAAGCAATAACTCCTCTTATCCTGGAAAACAAGGGAATAAACTCCATAGCATCTAGATTCACGACTTTGTGGGAGGAGGTTTCAAAGGGGTGCTCTGGGGTGAAGATCTCATCCCAGCCCCATGGGAAGCTACAATTTCCGTATAGATTCACATTTAGATTTCAAGCCATGAACAATGGGTCAAATTTTGTACACCACGTCTTCAGTATAACTTAAAATAGGATGGGAAATTAACTTCACCCAAAATGACCCCATCCTCAATCAATTATTAGACTTCTCATTTGTCTTTGTGGCAGAATCTAAGAGAGAAGAAACCTCTATGATTTAGAAAAAAATTAAAAGTGAGTCTTCATGCTATTCTGTATTTCCTAACTGTGCACGAGTGGCTTTTATAAACAGAAAAGAGAAAATGGCTTTTATAAAAAGATGAAGTATGAAAAGACCAGAACAATGAACTGACGGCCTTGTGTTCTCATTAACATAGGCCGCCATTGTGAGGTCCACCAGATGATTGGGAACTACATGTGGGACCCCACCACCAACAAGTCATTTGACATTGGTGTCAACAGAGACAGCCTGATGCCTCTGTGGTGGAATGGATCAGAACCTCTGTGGGTCACTCTAACCAAGGCCAAAAGGAAGGTCTACATGTACTACTGGCCAGGTGAGTGTGTGTTGACACCCAGGTCTCTCCAGCCTTCCAAATCTCAAACACCATGGAGTCTTTGAAGACAAATGATGTAGTTGTCATGTTCAAAGACCAAGCCAGAGTTTGAAAAGTGGGATCCTTACAAGAAATATGTCTTATGGGCATGTTTTCTAAACTTTTGTTTTGAGCTAACATCCGACCAGACACAATGTTATTTCCTGATTTCCTTGGTTCAGCAATATTGCTGTAGTAGATCATGTGCAAAATTTTGGATAGTCAAAAGAGGTAAATTATGTGTTGCTTCTCTGCTTTACAAAAGAATTTGGCATACTGTTTCTATAAATTTTGAGCTCCCCTGCAATGTTGAAAAGACAATTCAAAGCACTTACAACTTTTTGGTGCTGCATTAAATGAAGTCTCTTTGTATTAATATTCCTCCCATACATCATAAATCAATGAGAAACTAAATTACTTTACTTACTGCAATGAGGTAAGTCATCATGCAAACTACCCTGGCTGCTGTGAGAAGTCTTCAGAATACTCTCGTCTTGGCAGTTAAAATCTTGCACTAAGGATGAGAGGTTTCAGTGCTAACAAAATAATCAATTTACAGTTGTCTTCCCATTGGTGAGATTCATTCTTCAGGTAAGTGGGTAATTTGACTTCCTGATGTACATGGCTGTAGCCACTTTTTTCTGAATTCTTAATGGTGTAATACTGCTGATTGCCATGATGAAAGAGGATATCAGGGGAGGCCTGGAAGAAATGAAGGGATTAATGGGGAGAGGCAGCTGGGGAAGCTCACTGGCCTGGGTTGGAGGACAGCAGCAGCCTGACAGAATTGTGGGAGCACGGTGGGTTGTGGGGGAAGGTGGTAGGTGGGGTTGGGAAGAACAGAGAGAAGGATGAGTAAGCTAAGGCCGAATCACAGATGGCCCACACTGAGGGTGTGGGCCTTCAGCAGGAGTTTGGAAGATGCTGGGTGGAGGCGGTCATGTGGAGAGCTGCTCAGGGCACTCAAGGCCATGCCAGCTCTTGGAGGAGCACAGAACACAGACAGATGGAGACCCTGGAAAACAGACCCACAGCCGGGCTGGGGTAAGTGCCTGGAAAACTGCCACAGAGCAGAGACTAGCATCCATAGGTGAGCCCACAAAGGCTGGAGCAGGCTGCATAAATTAGAAACTGGGCAGAAGAACAATTAGACCCAGGCTGGCTCTGCTGGCAGGTAAACTTTCAGAGAGAGGACTGGAGTTTCTTCAGAAGACACCTGGGGTTCTGCCCCTAGCAGCTACCTCAGCTGACATGAGAAGAAGCTTTCAAGCAAGGGAAGGCTTTAAGGGAACTTCATTACCTTAAATGGAGACTCAGCTTTTCTGGGTTGGACATGAGATTAAGAAAAGAAGTCCATGTACCAAGCAAGCTAACCAGACTTGCTAGAGGAGCCAGGCTTATGGTTCAGCCCAATGCGATGATGTCTCAAGCGAAAAAAATACACTTTGAGGCCATTCTCAGAAATCATTATTTATTTATTATTATTATTAAAGATTTTATTTATTTGACAGAGATCACAAGTAGGCCGAGAGGCAGGCAGAGAGAGAAGAGGAAGCAGGCCCCCTGGTGAGTGGAGAGCCCAATGTGGGGCTGGATCCCAGGACCCTGGGATCATGATCTGAGCCGAGGCAGAGGCTTTAACCCACTGAGCCACCCAGGCACCCCAGAAATCATTATTAACAAGTACAAGGGCCCATGTGCATGGGCCTAGGAGAAGGAACAGATTGGACACTCTGACTTAGGGACCACCTTAGATAAATCTAAGGACCATCAAGACACAAGACACAAGTTGGTCCAGTGCTGTAAGGGTCAGCTTTCATGGTAGCTGGTTAATTTGATTTCCTATGTCTTGGAACTTGAGCTTTTTGTGCTCTGAAGAACACATCCCCCATCATCTCTCCCCAGTTCCCCACGTGCTGCTTCCTCTACCCATGATCTCCTGCCAGTGGCCTTTCATAGCAGTAGAAGGGAAATGGCTGCCATATTTCAGAGCTCTCTGTACAGCATTACAGAGCACTATTCTCTATCTCATCCTGGAGGATCTGGCTCCTTCAGGATAATGAACAACTTGAAGTTTTATATCTCTGAATATCTAAAAAAAAAAAATCTCAAAGCTAATTTGCATGTAAAATGTCATGTTTTCCTCCAAAACAGCTCCTTAAGTCCAAGAAAGGTCCAATCGCTTCTTTTGAGTCACAGTTTAACAGCTAATGTGATGTGACAAATATGCCTTATGATCAGTTTATAGTGTTAACTATTGGGAGAAAAGAAAGTAAAAAGAAAGTCTCCTAGGATTTCCTCAGTGACCTAAATGAAGATAAGCTACAGATCTGGCCGCATTGAAGTCTTGATCGAAATCAGATGAGCAATCTCTTGTTTTTCAGACACTGTCTGGTCCTTCTAGGCTGGACATGCCAACAAAGGCTCTCCAAGAGCCAAGTGTCTCTGAAGGCCCTACCCCCTGACCCAGCCAGGAGTCCTCTTGCACCTTCCATTCTTACTAGTGACAGCTAAGGGATTAACAGTCACTGCTATCCTTTCTCCCTCCACCCGGGTCCCCTCCAGCCCCTCAGCGCAACCAACAGCCCAGTGAGTGTTCATTTGTCTCTACAAGATTAAGTGAAGTGCAGTGGCATTTCCTCTAAACATGACTTGATTTTATTTTTCTTCCCAAATCCTCCTCTTCCTTCTCCACTTCCCACAGGACATTGTACAGGCCTCTGGATGAGGCCTGGAAAATCTTCATTGCTCCAGTGAGCTGTGTTATGACACTTCGAGTCTCGCCGTGAAGTCAATATTTAGAAGTGCAATTTAGAAATGGCAGTAGTTCAAGTTTTCCTGTCAGGTAGATAAAGCAGCAGACGGAAAAATTCATCAGTGATGAAGAGTCCAAAATAGCCCACCTCATGTCTCGAGAAATTTAATATTGTAAACAGACCCTTTATTACCCCACCCAATGGTGCCATTGATCTGTGCAGGGAGAAGTGTACCATGGGAAGTGATCCCCGGCCCTAAATAAAATATTTCTTTGGGAAGCCCAAAGAAATCATCCAGGAACGGTACAGCGGGGGCCTAGCAGTGTTCTGCAAAGGATAAGAGCTGTGTGTGTGTGTCGTTCGATAAATTTATCCCCTATTCTGTCCCTTTGGTTTGAGATCAAAGAAATTTTATTGAGGGGGAAAAGGAAGAGGCTCCAATAGTTGCTTCATAGGAAGAGCAACCCAAAACAGAGAAGGACGGAGGAGGAGGAAAAATGAAGGGGAAATGGGAGCATAAGTCAGACACCATGTGGAAACAGAGTTTTAGTCAGTGTGGTTTTAAAGTTCATTCTCATGGCTCTCATGAAATACCAGAAAGGAACAAAGATTAGCAACTTCTTAGGAGTCTCTGATTAAAACTCCTTGGAGTGTTTGAAGACTCTGAGTTCTCTGTCTTTTATCATGCAGTTTGCAGTGTGAACTCCCTATAGCCAAGCACTCGGGGGTGGGGGGGGACTGGGGAGCAACCATTCCTATGGCTCTGGACAGGGCTGGGTGTAGGTCTAGGCTCTTCTACAGACCTCTTCCTGTCCTATGCAGGTGTTCAGATGAATAGGGCACCTTCTGTGTGGGGAAGGACACATTTCCACCTAGCTTCCCTTCTCTACTTTCCAGAGGTGAGCTGGGTGGGGACTTTAGGGGTGAGTAACTGAGCTCATACCAAGTTTTGGTTGTTACAAGCAAGGTGATTTCATCTTCGTGAGTAGGGAGATATGGATTGGCTATTGATTGAGAATTATGAATTGTTCACAGCCTCTTCTCCTGTCCTGTTGTGGTGGGTTCCTGACAGCCTTCAGATGGGCTGATCTTGGTTGTATACACTAAGGCACAGGGAAGATAAGGGACCCAGAACCAATTATACAAATGTGTGAGTTAATGTTATGAATGCCTCAGTTCTTTGACTCTATGACAGGACTCCAAATATCTGAATGAAAACTGAAATTTTCTTTTCAGACAAATATTTGACATTGTGAATGCAAGGGATCCAGAGTTTCACTAAATTTTCCAATAATGTTGCCAATTTAATATTAGACCTTAAGATGTATGTGATTTTAGAACCCAAAGAGACCCTAGTATGTAGTTTGCTGATTCCTACACCTGTAAATCAGGACCTCTTTAGGAAGCTTCTCAAAACTATGGGTCCCCTTTGAAGAAAAACACACCCATGCATACAACACTAATGATTTTGTGCTCATGTAATATAAGAAACTACAATGATGAGGATTGGCAAATGGTCTTTGACATAGCAACACACATATATCTAATCTATATCTAATTAATTTGATTTTTTTAATGTGATAGAAATGTGTTAAAAGTCACTGAAGCACCAAGTGAAACTCAAGCTCCTATAATTCATCTTGTCTGGCTAGAGTGGGCTTGGGTCAAAATTCTCTAAGACTCTTTGGGTTGAATTCACCTTGAGTCATTTCCTTTGTTGGTCAGAAATCTTGGTCAGGTCTGCATCCCTGATGTTTCTGTCTGTGTCAGCCAGAAAAAGATCATGAATACTCATTTCCAGTTGGAGGTTGTCTCAAAGAAGTGATCTTCCAAAGCATTCTGCAGGACTTCTAGGCGTCAAGGATCTCTGCCCCAGAGAAACTAAGGAGGTATTGCCTCTCTGGACTGCTGCCCGCAGGAACAATTCCTCCAGTGCTGGATAGTTTTCATAGCTGTCCAACCACATGCTGTCTCCTTGCTCAGGCTGGCATCTTGGCCAAAAGAGCTCACAGTCTCTCAGCAGCACCCGTGATGGTAATTAGAAAGCTTTAAAGAGAAGTCCAGGGATGAACTTCTAGTCTTCACAAGTCATGGCAAATCCATTTCTTCCTAAAATATCTTAAAAGGGTGTGACTCCAGGCCCTGAAATCAGCTCTTGGGAGACAACTATGAGCAAAACCAGAGCAGGCTCTCCTCACTCCAAGCCTCCTGCCTCCAGAAATTCACCATCCCATGAAGGAGGCTGGTGATAATCTTACACTTGCCCAAATAAATGTAGAAATCCTCTTGTTAAAACTATAATAATGAAAAGTAGATTGCATTATGACGCTATCTAATGAGGGATCTGGTTTCATCCGAGACTGGCA
Source organism: Mellivora capensis (assembly GCA_004024625.1). NCBI lineage: Eukaryota > Metazoa > Chordata > Mammalia > Carnivora > Mustelidae > Mellivora > Mellivora capensis. Next base: position 59,851 of record PISX010006696.1, on the reverse strand, counting down.
AGAACTAACACCTTGGGTGATTCAGTGGGCGGGAGCACCCGGGCTGAGGGAACAGCAGTCTCCAGGTCTGGCGGGGATGCCAAAAGCAGCAGGCTCAGGAAACTGAGAGGGGAGGATGGCTGTGGTGTGGGTGAAATGGAGAGAAGCTGAGGCCAGGCTGGGTTCTGTGGGCCAAACAGGAGAATTTGTTCCTATCCTGAGAGGGAGGAGAAGTCACTGGAAGGCTTTAAAGAGGAAGGAGGCAGTGTCATACTCGTATTTTGACAAGACCAGTCTGGCTACTATGAGGAGAATGGTTGTGGCACCCCAAGGGAATGGGATAGTTGGGAGCTGGTATGGACCTGGGAAGGAGGTGACACTAGCTTAGAAATGGTGAGAAATGGGGACATATTTAGGAATTAAAATAGCCAGGGCCTGGTGATGAACTGGATTTGGGATTGAGCAATGGCAGGCGTGACATCGGGTTTCTGGCTGACAGAACTGTGTGGGTGGTGAGTCTTCGCTTAAATGGGAGAAGCTGGAAGAGGAAATGGTTTGGGGGCAAAGGAACATTGGCTCGGAGACATATGGACTGGGCAGGCCTGGAGTTTGGGGAAAAGAGCTGGAGGTACTGAGGTGTGGTTCATGGTGGTGGCATCGGGGGTCCTTGGTGCCGTGTGGGTCCAGAAGCTCACCTAAGGAAAGAACAGACCTGAGAAGAAGAGAGGGTCCCAGACACAGCATTGAGGAAATGAATGATCAGATGGAGGGGAGCCTGCGGAGGAAACAAAGAAGCAGTAGCTTGAGAAGCAGGATTACAAGCAGAAGAGTTGTGGACTGTGTAACAAAGAACAGCGATATCCCTTTATAAAGGCACCTAATAAGGGGCTTGATGTCATCTGAGAGCAGGGAAAGGTGTCCCTGAGGGAGTGACTCCAGTGGAAATCTGTCACAGAAACCAAAGGAATAAAATGGTTTCAAGACGAGAGAGGCCATCATCAGTGCTCCCTGTCGAGGGATATACAGAGGCCGCAAAGGGGGTCTGGGTTTATTATCAGAGATGTCACGGGCAAGCTCTGCACTTTGTGGAAGTTTCATCTCTTTAGCATTTTCTAAATTAGACTGATAATTATTCTTATTAATAACGCAGGGTACCCTTTAATTCCTATCTATTGCAAGAGAGTCTTGATTTTAATAGCAACACTGATTATTATACTTCATCTAGAATTGGGGTTTTATTTTTAAAGACTTTGTTTATTTGACACACAGAGAAATCACAAGTAGGCAGAGAGGCAGGCAGAGAGAGAGGGGGAAGCAGTCTCTCTGGCCGAGCAGAGAGTCCAATGCAGGACTCAATCCCAGGACCCTGAGATCATGACTCTAGCTGAAGGCAGAGGTTCAACCCATGGAGCCACCCAGGCACCCCTAGAATTGGTTTTGAAGAAAACAAAATATACAAACAGTAAAATTTGGCATGATTTCTCCCACAAAGATAACTTTAATTTTCAGTTAAACAGGGAAAGATGGTGAAAAAAAAAAAAAAAACCCAACACCTTTTTTTCTGGTCAGTGACTGTTTTGAATGCCATTAAGAGTTGGTACATGCTAACGAGAAACGAGGCATATTTCCTCGGGTCGGGAGGCAGACAACAGGTCAGCAGCTCCCGTCCACTCTGGCCCATGCTGGAATTATGCAAGACACACGGTATTGCATGAGCAAGTGGGTCGGATCTCTAGGAGCATTCGAGGCAGAGGAAAGGATCAAGGTCTGTGGTTCAAAGACAAAGCGAGCATGTCATCTTTGCCGAGCTGCAGAGGAAAACAAGGTGGCAGCTGACGGACTATGGCGGGCATGAAAAGGTAGAAAACTTGAAATGGCCAGATCTTTAGATGCTATGTAAAGGGATTTGAGTTCGGGGGGCAGGGTATGTTAGTAAGTTAATGTCAGTTGTGGAAACAGATAAGCCCCAAAGTCTCAGTGGCTTCACCCTATAGAAATTTTTTTTTTTTGGTCCACAGAAAGCCCAAAACCGGTGTTCCCGACCAGCAGTCAACTCTCCAAATAATAATGCAGACACTGTTTGGGACTGAAATGTGTCTCTCCCCCCCCCCCCAAATTTTGTTTCTTGGAGCCCTAATCCCCATGTGAAGGTATTTGGGGGAGGGGCCTGTGGGAAGCAAATTAGATTTACATGGGGTCTGGAGGCCCAGGCTCCCATGCTGGGCTCAGTGCCCTTACAGGAAGAGGAAGATACCAGAACTCTCTCAGCCACACAGTAAGAAAGTGACCCTTTGCAAACCAGGAAGAGGTGCCTCACCAGACACCAGATCTGGCAGCACCTTGATCTTGAGCTTCCCAGCTCCCAGAACTGTGAGAAATAAATGTTTGCTGGTTAAACCATCCTGAACAGACCAAAGCAGAAAGGAAGGGGGGAAAGATGGAAAAGAAGATAAGGAAGAAGGGAAGAGTGAGAGATAGACATTACCCCAACATTCGTTAGACTAAGTGAGAAGGCAGACGTGCCAGAAACAAGCAAATCAGAACAAGGCAACTGGATTTTCAGGGCCCCCTGTTCCTGCCTTCATTAGGACTTGGAAGTGCTGGGTGTTCCTCCTGCCCCTCCTGGGTGCTCAGGGCTCATGGCCACACTCTACTGGTCTGGCTTCCTGAGCCACATGCCAGCCCAGAGCTCCCTGAGCCCTGCCTCACCCTGTGTACCACCTGCCTTCCATTCCCTCAGTGCCCCTGCTGCCAGCTAGTCCTATCGAGAGTTTTCAACTCGGGCTAGTGATGGGGTATCTCCAGGCAGACCCTCTTTTATTCTAACAGCTCCTAGGGCCTTGCTCATTTAAAGGAACAGCTGACCGATATAGGAATGATAGCCTTCAGGGTAGAACCCAAGGAGAAAGAAAGTTTTGTTCTCCAGGATCAGGTCAGTGGCCTCTCTCTGGGCTGATTGGGGCATTCTGCCAGCTCCGGAGCTTATTTGGGGTCAAGATTAATTCCAACGAATAGCTCCATCTAGCCCAGAGCTGAGGCTGGTGTGGGAGGCTCAGAAGCCCTGAGGACCTTGCCACCTCCATTTGCTTTCTGCATTAGTCCAGGCACTGAACTCTGACCTCAGGCTGTCTGGGCAGATTTGGTTGCCCCAGCGAGGACCCCTTTTCCTGCAGGGATCTCACCAGAGACAGCTCCACGGAAAATGCTACACTCCCCCCACCTTCCCATTCAGGGCAGTGTCTGGGTCCCAGGCTCTTTCCTGGGGTTAGCAGATTACAAATTGGAATTCCTTACCCAGTAGGATGGCCTCCACCAATCCTCTCTACTCCCCATTGGGTCCTCCTCTCTTGTCTGTTTAGAGGCAATTTTATTTTTTAAGTTTCTATCCTTGTTTCTCCCTCCAAAGGAGAGATTCCCTACCCTGGATGCAGGTAAGAATCACACGAGGCCATTATAAAATGCCAGGGCCCAAGCTGCACTCTTAGAGGTTCCAACATAACTGGTTTGGAGGGAGGGCTCCTCCATCAGTGATTGTAGAGGCTCCCCCACTGACTCTCCTGGGCAGCCAGGGCTGAGAGCCCTTGCCCAGAGACACTCGGCCACATGTCTGGACCCGACGTGTGGTCTCAGCCCCTCTCACGGTCCCGGCTAGCTACACTGTCCTGCAGATCCTCTTTACCCCCCCCCCAAGTGATGGCTAGAAAACCCCTTGGGGTCACTCTGCTCCGGCATGTTTGAAATGAAGTCACTTTGGCCTTCTCTGATGCCAACAAGGAAAAGACTGGGCGGGTTGAGTGTCTAACGTAAACTGGGCACTTCTCACACATTTATTAAATCCTCAAAATGGTCGTGAGAAATGACTGCTTCTTTGCCCCGGGGGACATGCAAGTTCCAGAGAGAGCAGGCAGCCAAGAAGCAAGGGGGCTGGGCTGTCCCCGGGCTATCTGACTCCAAGTCCCAGGCAAGGTCCTCGACCCTGGTATCCGAGCCTCGGCCAAGGCTGGGGAGGGCCTTGTGCTGCTGGGGCATCCACTGTCCCTCCCAGGCTTGCCAGCCCAACTCCCCAGAGCAGAGCCAGCTGGGATTCAGGCGGAGGGGGCTGGCAAATTGAAGAAAGGGGCCCAAAGTTGGTGCTCCTGTATTACCCCTGTCCCCAGTAGAGAATGCTGGAGTCTTCGTTCTTGGTGGCTGAGGATGGTCCTGCAGCCACTCCTCCTAGGAGGGTCTGTGCCACAGACTCTGCTGGTCCCAAAGCCCTCCAAGTGGGCAGGTGGGCCCAGCCACCAGTCCTGTGCCTTCCTCATGTGGCTTGGTGGGCCGCTGGCTGTTTGTCAAAGAGATTTCACTGTATGGGACAAAGAGGAAGCACTTCATGTGCAGGGACCTCTGTCCCCTCCTGCCCCTCTTGCTGTGTTTCCAGCACTTCACTGAAGCACTTGGGAAACCTTGGGGAGATTTAAAGAAAGGAGCCAGAATGTGGCTGTAGACCAGTTCAGCTCCTTCCTTGCTGTGGGACATGGGGACAGTCACTTAATCTCTCTGTGCTACAGTTTCATCATCTAGCCAACAGGAGGGACCATATGTACCTCTTAGGCTTGTTGGCATATGACATGAGATTAGACATGTAGAAAATCTGACCAGAGTAAATGCTTAATCACTCTAATACACCTCTGGCCCCCAGATTCTAAAAAAGGGTCGTCAGTTTGTATTGACTTTAAGTCATATAGGGAGAGTCCTCTGATCCAGGTCACTCTTAGCTTAAAATAAAGCCGCAAGGTCACATCAAGAATGCAAATATACATTTGCAGCAAACATCATAGAGCGATATGCAAGTCCTATTTTAAATCACTAAGAGAATTCTGGGACAGGTCATCGGGCCAGTAAGGAATGGGAGGAGAGTGTTTCTAGGAAAGAGGTAGACAGAGGGGGCTGACCACTGAGTCATCAGAGAAAGAAACAGGAGAGCCTGCCTGTTCGATGTCTCAGAAGCCATGGACAGGATTAGCATTCCCAGCACCACATGAGAGGGAGAACCTAATGCTGGGCAGAGTAGCCACTGGACTGGCCACAGGCTGTTTGCCTAAAGATTGCAGAGAAGTGTCTTTGCAAGGCTCACACAAAGCACTCAGTCCTGGTCCCAGATGTCCCTAGTAGTGCCTCAGAGCCACTTCAGAAGTTGGGGAGATCAAGGGTCCTCCAGTTATATGGAGAGAAAGGGCTATTTGTAGGACTTGGCAATCACAGCTCAGATTTGGGGTTGGAGGTGAGGGATCTTTGGATACGTGCTAGAATTCTAGCAGAGTAGCTGACTGGGCTGAGCTCTGTGGGCAGGGGTTTGTCGGCATCTTACATCCTAAGTAGGTCCAGTCTGCTGCCATCTAAATGACAAGAAACCACTTACTCAGAGAAAGAGACTTTGGGATACCATGAGGGGCAGAAGTCAAGATGGCTTCCTTTGGAAGCATGATATCACTGTAATCATGTAATCAGCCATAAGATTTAGATAATCCTGAAGCTGGTGCCCCTGACCTAGAGACACTGCTGATAGCTTCTGTGAGGGGGCACTCAGGGGAATCATTCCAGGAGCAGTCATTCATTCCTCACCTGGTCCCACTTGGGAGGTGTGCAGTCCTTGACCCTGGGCCAGAGATTTTCCCCATCTAAAACTAACTGGCAGATGCAGAGATTAAATCTCCACTTGCCTTCATTATGCCTTGCTGTGGTTTCACGACCGCCGTCCTAATGCAGAGACTCAGCTTGGGGTAGGCATACATTCCTTCTCACCTTGGTTCCCCATTAGTCGCCTTTTATGCCTAGTGAGTCATTTTCAGTTGAGTTTTCGGAATCTTCTCTAATGGATGAGTTGTCTCTCATCTCATTTGTCTCCTGGGCTTGCTCTCTGCCCCTGCACACAAAACCAGTCCTCCGTGGTGTCCTGTGTTCAGGCCAACCCACTGCCCTTCCCCTACATCAGAAGAGAGCCATCACCAGAGGTCTTCCAGCTCTGTGGGCTAGGCCAACCCTGGGGAAAGGGTCTCTGAGATCAAAGGCCACACTTTCCCCAAGGACCTGTTCCCACAAGCTCCCATGCCTCAGATGTATTTTCCCGGAAAAGGTTACATGTTTCTAAGAGAGTTAATTGGCTTAGCTGTTTTAATAAGCTCTCTTGAGACACGTATTCATCAGTTGTACACCTGCCTCATATCACATAAAACGCAACTCACAGGGTTATTGTTACAAGATGTGTCAAAGTTGGCAAGCCGAGCTGCACTCGGAAGTCGAGACCCATACTCTTGGAAGTTGGGGAAATGTGATTTTTTTTATGGTCTCAACTTGGTGGTCTTTGGAGAGAGCTGCCCGGAAGCAAGTGTCATTCAGGAAAGCAATGTGCCTAGTAGAAAAGTGCCTCAGCTGGGAGAGCTGATCATCAGCTGGCCTGGAGTCCTTGGGACATTCACTTCGCCCATGGGAGGCCCTTGATTTCTCTCTAAAATAAAGGGGTCTGATGTAAGGCTTTCCTGAAGCTGCTGTGAGCTGTGAGTTGTGCAAGGATGCCACATCCATGGGAACATCGTTCACATTATAGACATAGTAGATTTGCATGTTTATTTTGACAACACTTTGGCCCATGGCAAGTCAAGTGTTGTGATAGAATCGGGTGTTCAAGTAAGTCTCTGTTGGATGTAGTTAAGTGTTTTCTAAAAGGAAATGCCTTTAAAAAAAATCAAGCATGGGCTTAGTGATGACCCTCTTTGTCCTTTAAGTTCCCTCTGACTTCATATTTTCTACTCAGGATATTTTTATTAGGTTGTAGAAGAGGATACTCACCCAGTGCGACGTTGGAACGTCCATCAGGAAGGTGGGCTCTAGGCAAAGATAAGATGGGTCCTAAAAAATGAACCCAAGGCAATTCTTTTCAGATTTCCCTGGGAACATGAGGAAACAAGGTGAAGTAAAGCCAAAACATGTCCTCATGGTGTTTGTGAAACCAAAATCTTACTCCAGAGTTCCTGGTTACTTTTTCAAACTGTGAGATCCAGGCCATTGCCTTTGTTTCTCCACAGATCCCCGTGCAGAGATCTAGGAATCCTGTTTTCCTCGGTCATGTTGAGGTGACCTAGAGTGACCTCCATTGACCACATTCCAGGCTTTCCCTGAAGCCATGGAAATGGCCTGAAGGCAGCAAACTCAGAGGTTGAGCAACTCACCCACTTTTCACAGATTGGGCCTGTGATAGATCCGGAATGGGCACACAGAATCCTGATTAGAGACTATCTCATGGGGGCCACACAACAGCCCCCCACACCAGTCTGCTGAATTCCATCAGATAAAGACTAAAGAAAATAAGACAAAGTATCTACAGTAATTCACTTAGGAATAATTAGCCTTGCTCGCTCTAAAACCACCAGTTTCATTAATTTCATGTTCCATGGCATTGTGGCTGTCATCTGTTGCTAGCTATTTCTTTTGCCAGTCATTTATTCATTCTAGGTTATAAAATTAAAGGTATGGTGGATGTGTCTGCCTTTTGAGATCTCACGAAAGAGAGACCATTCTGGATGGACAGAGCAAAAGGCTTACCCTTGTCCCAATTTCTGTCCAGCTGGGTACTAGTTGAATCTCTTCTCAGGGGCACAGGGAGGTATATAGTTTCTATCAAAATTAACTATGTTTGCAGGACTTGGATTCAGGGCATCTCTGATGAGTTGAGATACAATCCTTTCTCTCCATCATCTAGATCTGATTACCTGATTACCTGGATCTGATTATCTCTGGTCAGAGATAAGAACAAAGAAGGAGGAAAGAATGAGGAGCAACGGAATGGGTAAATATGTAGGTCAAAGTAAATTAATAATAGTAATAATAATAATGTTTGGATTAAAAATCCATTGAGAATTAAAATATGTGACAACAGATGCACAGAAGGTAGGAGAAATGTCAAATTTTTAAAAATTTTTTATTTTTATTTTTTAAAAGATTTTATTTATTTATTTGACAGAGATCACAAGCAGGCAGAGAGGCAGGCAGAGAGAGAGAGAGAGAGAGAGAGAGAGGGACGCAGGCTCCCTGCTGAGCAGAGATCGATCCCAGGACCCTGGAATCATGACCTGAGCCGAAGGCAGAGGCTTTAACCCACTGAGCCACCCAGGCACCCCAGAAACGTAAAATTTAAACTATGCAAACATCTTTGTATTTTCTAGAAAGTTACAGAAGTACAAATTTATATTAGACTTCAGTAGATCAATATTTTAATTTTTTGTCATATCCAGAGCCCTATGCCAAGAAGTTATTAATTAAAATATATAAATAGAAAACTAATAAAGGCTGAAAATGGAACAACAATAACAATACATACTTAATCCAAAAGAAATCAAGAAAAGAGAAAAACTATCCAATATGTGATGAATACATGACATTTAGTTAGATGGCTGATTGAAACACAAAGATATCAGTAAATACATTACATGTAGAAGTTTACTTTTTACTGCTATTTTAATATTTTAATTAATCTGAGTTATTCTATTTGTTTCAAGTTCAAAAGCAGGTGAAATTAATTCACATTGTTAGAATAGTGCTTACACTTGGGAGAACGGGGACTAGAAGGTGCCTGTGTGTGATAGTAATGTTCCGTTTCCTGATCTGTGTGCCAGTTACACAGCTGCATTCACTTTATTGGAGTTCATTGACCTGTACAATTATGATCTATTCATTTTGTGCCTCTGTTAAACTTTAATAGACATTTGCATTAAAAACAACTATCATCAGACATGGCAAAAATAAAACTTAATAGATACTGCTTATAAAAGGCATACATTAAATGTAAGTATGTGAAAAAATTTAAAGTAATAACATTTTAAAAAAGATATACGACACACAAGAAATTAACCAAGAGAGAGCTGGTGCAGCTATATGAATATCAATCAATGTACACTAAAAACCTAGACTATTTTTTAAAATAAAGAAGAATATTTTATGTTGATATAGGGTTCAATCCACCAAGAAAATGTAACAATTCTAAATTGTAATGCTTCTAATTGTACAATCTCGAAATAAATAAAGCAAAAATTGACAGAACCAAAGCAGTGATAGGTACATTCACAATGATATTAGAAGAGTTTTAAAACCTCTTTTTGGTAACTGATAAAATAAGAGAACAAAAAATTAGAAGTGTACAGAAAATTCATACAACATACTTAACATATTTACCTAATTGACATTACTAAAACACTTCACCCAACAACTGATGAGTACACATTATTCTGAAGTCTACACAGAACATTTGTAAAAAATGACCATATGTTAGTCATAAAGCATTTATCAACAAATTGGAAAAGTGTGAAATCATACAGAATGTGTTCTCTGACCATAGTGTCATTAAAGTACAGTCAGTAATAGAAAGAAAACTTTAAATCCTCATATATTGGGAAAATAGCCAGAGACTTCTAAATAATTCATGGTCCAGAGAAGAAGGTACTGTTGAAATTTAGAAAATATCTTGAATGGAAGGTTAGTGAAAATACTACATATAATGAATGTAGCAGGATAAATGGGATGCAACTAAACTCATGCCTGAAAAGAAATCAATACTCATACTTGCATATGTAGGTAAAAATAATGGCTGAAAATCAATACTCTGTCTTCATCTCAAAGAAAATTAAATTCCACCAAATAGAAAAAAGGCAATAATAACAATAAGAACAGAAATGAAGTAGAAAGCAAACATATGAGAGAGGGGATTGACAAAGCCACATTTGTTATTAGAAAAAAAATGAAGGGTGCTTGGATGGCTCAGTCAGTTGTCTGACTCTCGATTTTGGCTCAGGTCGTGATCTCAGGGTCATGGGATCAAGACCCATGTTGGGCTCAGTGCTCAGCGCAGAGTCTGCTTGTCCCTCTCCCTCTGTTTCTCCCCCCAGCTTGCACTGTCTATCTCAAAATAAATTAACAAGTAAATAAAATCTTTTAAAAAAGAAAAAACTAATAAAATGGGTGAAACCTTGACAAGACTTATCAAGGAATAAGAAGAGAAGACACAAATAACCAATAATAAAATGGAAAAGGGAGCATCAATATGGAAACTACAGGCATTAAAAAGCCAGCAAAATAATATTATGAAAAATATTATGCCAGTGTATTTGAAAATGTAAATGAAAGAGATAGATTTCTAGGGGAAAATTACCAAATGGACAAAAAGAAATAGATAATTGGGATACTTTTATACCTATTTTTAAATTAAATCTTTAAAAGCCTTCCCTAGGGGTGCCTGGGTGACTTAGTCAGTTAAGCATCTGCCTTTGGCTCAGGTCATGATCCCAGGGTCCTGGGATCGAGTCCTACATTGGACTCCTTGCTCTGCAGGGAGTCTGCTTCTCCCTTTCCCTCTGCTCTTCCCCCAGCTTGGTTCTCTCTCTCTCCCCAAATAAATAAATAAAATCTTTAAAAATAATAATAAAAAATAAATAAAAGTAGAATGCCCCAGTATTAGATGTCTCCACTAGTGAAGTTTTCGAACATGTAAGGGAGAAGTAACACCAATGTTACACAAACTCTTTCAGAGAATGTATAATAATTAATCATGTCCTTAATGAGATCAGCACAAGGTTGATACTGAAATGTGGCAAGAATAGCAAAAGAAAGTTAAATTATAAGACCTTTTTTCATGAACAGAGACGTAAAAATTCTAAACAAAATATTTGTAAACTGAATTAATCAATACATAAATAGAATAATATATGCCAACCAAACTGGGTTTATTACAGGAATAAAAGATAGCTTTCATATTTTAATATCTATCAGTGTAATTCACAATAGCAACAGAATAAAAGTAAAAAAAATGTGATCATCTTAGTAGATACATAAAAACTATTTGATAAATATCAACAAACATTCATTTAAAAAAAAAACTCTTAGTGAAACGAAACTGGAATTTATTAGAATGGACTTGGGTAACTATTAAAATACCTCCTTAATCTGAAAAAGACTATCTACCAATAACCCTATAGCAAACATAATAGTTGATAGTAAATGTGTTCAAGATTGAGATAAGGATACCTCCTACCATAACTTCTATTCAGAATTATATTTAGAGGTCCTATCCTGTTGGGGGATGTGGTGGGGGTGGGCAGGGGTAAAAATAAAACAAAAAGAAGGAAAAAAATCATCATTATGCTAGATGACTCTGCGAATATCCAAAAGAATTTATATTTAGAGTTAATGAGATAAGTCTTTTGATATAAGATCAATACTTTAAAACTATTGTATTTATATGTACTAGGAACAAAAACGTAGAAAATGAAATTTAAAAACCAATATCATTGGGGTGATTGTGTGGCTCAGTCAGTTGAGCATCTGGTTTCAGCTTGGTTCATGATCCCAAGGTCCTGGGATCGAGCCCCATGTCAGGATCTCTATTTACTGGCGAGCCTGCCTCTCCCTCTGCCTGCTGCTGCCTCTGCTTGTGCACATTCTCCCTCTCTCTCTCAATCTGTGTCAAATAAATAAATAAAATCTTTAAAAAATAAAACCAGTATTATTTACAATAGAATAAAAACACACAAAAAGGGGATAAGTCTAACAAAAATGGCTTGAGAACTTTACTTAGAAAATTATTTAGAGAAATGTAAAAAGACCTTAAAAAGTGGAGGAATATATTATGTTAATGAACTGGAAATCTTAATATTATATCAACTTTCCCAAAGTTGATCTATAGGTTCAGTATAATCCCATTCAAAATCTTAGCAGCTTGTGTGTATGTATGTGTGTGAACTGACCGGTCAATTCTAAAATTTATAAGGAAATTCAGGTTCAAGAATAGCAGAAACAATCTTGAGTCAAATGAATAAAACTGGAAGATTTACACCATTAAATATAGACATTTTAAAACTGCAAAAATGAACACAAAATAGCAGGAAAAAAGGCTAAGAGTAAAGTTCAGATATTCTTTTTTAAAAAAAGATTCATCTATTTATTTGAGAGAGAGAGCATGAGAAGAGGCTGAGGGAGAGGGAAAGACAATCTGAAGCAGACTCCATATTTATAAAAATGATGGGATGCTTGGGTGGCTCAGTCGGTTAAGTGTCTGTCTTTGGCTCAGGTCATGATCCCAGGGCCCTAGGACTGAGACCCACATGAGGCGCCCTGCTCAGTGGAGAGTGTAATAAAGATGCTTATATATACAACTTTCTTAGAATATGTTCCTAGAAGTGGTTTGCCTAGGGGAAGCATGCATACAATAAAAATTGTGTAAATATCACCTAACAACATTATTCTCAAAGGACGAGAGGGACTCAGGAATTCACACCTACGTATATGGCTTATATTAGTGTTTTCCAAACACAAGTCTTGATCCATAGAGGACAGTGAAATCAATCTATGGATCGCTAATCAGTATTTTTTAAAAAAACACAGAACAGAATAGAACAAGGAAATATGAGACTGCATTGTTCATAATTTGATGAAACTTTTGTGTCTGCTGTGTGTGTTTCTTTACTGTTTCATGAAGCAATATGAGTATTTTGCCACAAGTTATAGAAAAAACATTTTTAAAATGTTCCTGTAGATGAGCTCTTCAGGCATGCCTTCTGGTTTCCAACACTCATTTTTTTATTTCCTTTTCTTGTTAACTACCTTGATAAGAAGTTATATAACCATAATGAATTGCAGCAGGGATGGCAACATTCCTGATTTGCTTCTGACCTAAATGAAAATGCATCCCGTGAAGTTTCAAAAAGAAGAATTTTCACTGTAGTTAATATCTAGTGCATCAGTGAAAGTTTCATTTCCTCTTTACATCAAGTTACATAAGGGTTTTCTTTTTCATTTATAAGCAGTTGGGTTTATTTTAGTTAACTGTTACGATTAATCCCTAATTTTATTGCCTGAGGTTAGATAGTATGCATGGTGGCCTATAAAATTTCAGCTTTTTGGAAGTTATTGAGATTTTCTTTGTGGACTAGAATACGATCAGCTTTTCTGTTCAGTTTGATAATATTGAGTATTCTGTAATAGTAAAATTTTCAGTATCTCTTGAATCCAGTGTATTGTTACTAACGTTCAAATCCTCTATATGTTTAAATAAAACAAGATGAAATCATAGAGGGAGACAAACTATAAGAGACTCTTAATCATAGGAAACAAACAGGGTTGTTGGAGGGGAAAGGGGTGTGGGTTGGGTAACTGGGTGATGGACATTGGGGAGGGTATGTGTTGTAATGAGCACTGGGTATTATATAAGACTGATGAATCACTGACCTCTACCTCTGAAACTAATAATACATTAAATGTTAATTAATTGAATTTAAATTTTAAAAATTCAAATTCTCTATATCTTTATGTAGCCATATCTTATATATCATTTATTCTTTATTTCTTAAGTTGTCATTAAAATCTTCCACCAAGATTACAATTTTGCACTTTATTTTCCCAAGACTACTGTGTATGTGTTGTTTGGGACTTCATCAAGATCAAAAGCTTCTGCACAGCAAAGGAAACAGTCAACAAAACAAAGAGGCAACCCACGGAATGGGAGGAGATATTTGCAAATGACACTACAAACAAAGGGCTGATATCCAAGATCTATAAAGAACTCCTCAAACTCAACACAGACAAAACAGATAATCATGTCAAAAAATGGGCAGAAGACATGAACAGACACTTCTCCAAAGAAGACATACAAATAGCTAACAGACACATGAAAAATGTTCATCATCATTAGCCATCAGGGAGACTCAAATCAAAACCACATTGAAATACCACCTTACACCAGTTAGAATGTATGTTAATGATATGTATACAATCATACCCATTCTTTTCATTTATTTTTATTGAGATAAAATTTTATTAAAATTGTATTTTTTCATGTACACAACAAAATCATTTGACATACATGGTGAAATAATTATCACAATAAATCTAGTTAACATTCCCTACAACACATAGTCATACATTATTCTCTCTTAACGATGAGAACTTTTAAGATCTCCCCTCTTAACAAGCATTTACTTTCTTAACTGTTAATGTGGATTTATAGCTATTTCAGGTTTTTGAGACTACTTTGGGGTGTTTTTTTTGTTCAGGGGGTGGGTTTCATCCACTCTTTTATATCTAAAATTTCTGTCATTTTATATCAAGTATAAATTTTTAAAGTATTTTATAGTTGGATTTTTTTTGTTTCATCTTCACATTCTTTCAGAGTTTAATTCATTTACATTTATTTTGAAACTAATATAGTTGGTTTTCTCTTGTATTGATTTCAGATTTTATTGTTTTTTTTCCTCTAGACATACCAACATGCATCTTTAACTTATTCACATTCTACCCTGAATTTATATTACTTCACAATGAAATTAGTTTTTAAATTTTATAATGCCATTTGTCCACTTATACATTCTATATATTCTTATTGTCATCTATTTTACTTATACATATATTGTAAATCCCATAGTATATTGTTTTTAATTTTGCTTTAAATAGTCAATAATCTCTTAAAGAAATTTCTTTTATGTTTACTCTTTCTGGACAACATTTGTGTCATCTGTGGACCTGGTTCTGTTGAATATTTTTCTCTTAATTATGAGGCACATTTTACACTTTACACTTTACACATTTACACTTTACACATAAATTTACAATTTACACATTAATTTTTATTATATGCCGAAAATTATGTGAAAAAGAACAGTAGAGGGTGCAACAAATGATATTTCCCCAGAGAAAAATTCAGGCCTCTTCCTATGTTAGGCCTTTAGGGTGGAGGCTAAGTCAATCTAATCAGTAGTTGAGCTTGGTCTGAGGGATTTTGAAGCTTTAGTTAGATTTACTTTGCCACTAGTTTTAAATGTCATGAGGGAAGATAACGATTATCCCTTTATCAGGCCTTGGAATTTGTCCAGCGGAGAACTCTCTGGTCTTTACATGGAAAGTTTACATTGCCTACTTTTTGAATCACTGAGTTCTTTTTCTCTCCAGCAGTGCCCTCAGCTTTCTGCAGCTTAGAAGATCCCTCTCCCCTTTGATGTTCTGTCCCCACCCTCTGATGAGCTGTTGCCTTGCACTCAGTGGAGGGTCAGTGTCCTTGGGGGAAATTTCTCTCAGTTCTCCTGTCCTAACCTTAGCCTTTAGTAGATGCTGCTATGGTTCTGGAATGAGTTCAAATTCATTGTAATTTTTAAGAATAAAATATAAAAATAAATGGATCTACTTTGCCACATGTTCTATCTTTACTATAGAATTCTACATGTAACTAATCAACAAAAGATTATTTTATCCTCCTTTAACTTGATGAAAGGGTAAATTTCTTAGGTGAAGTGTATTTCTATGCCATAATAATCCAGTGTTTTAATCCCATAAAAGGATTAAGAGAATATATGATTGATAATATTAACAAACATAATTTTATGTATTATACAAAAATACTTATGGTTTGATATTAATGTACAAACATTAAAAAGTGTGCAGTTTTTTTAATCCACCAAAACCATAATGAAAATTCCATTACTTGCAAACTTCTAATACCCATGTATCAGGTATGCCAGAGGCAGACACCTGACCCCGCTGTATAAGGCCATTAAAGTTTCGAAGGGTAGGCGGTGTCTTATTTGCTTCTGAATGCTGACACTGAGCATGGAGTAGATACAAATAATGGCCTTCATACACTGTTGAATAAACAGCTTTGCAAGACCCATAAACATTCATAAATAACCTTCAACAGAGGAAACATATCTGAAGTGCTATAACTGGTCAAGAGCCCACTGGCACTTCTTACTTTGTGAATCTTTTTCAAGAACACATGGGCAGGATTTACTCTTGGGTTGTCTAGTCTAACCAGCTTACTCAATAAACAAGCCTTGGAATGCTGCCTTCTAGGCCTGTCTAAATTGTCCTAGATAGCCTTTGCTGTTCCAAGATAGCAGGCAGAGAGAGATGGACCCTCCCAGGGAGTACTCAGATTTGCTGTGGTGTGCTGGCATAAGGAATTCTTGGAGGTTGCCCCACCTTCTTATAAATGAGCTATAACAGACTAGCAGATACACCCAGGAAGGGGGTGAGTGAATTTTCTGACAGAGACAGTCCTTGTCCCAATTTATCCCAATTTACTTACCTCTACCTTGATGAATCATTTTCCCTGGGCTGTAAGAATGCTCACCATCTTGTCTCCTCACACTCCTTGTCCAGAACTTTATTTTGTGTATAGTTCCCCACACTAACCTTGTTGTTTCTCAACAAGGTTTTGCTTATGCTTCTCTCTTGGCTTGGGACATCCCTTCCTCCCCCATCTCCATCCCCTAACATAATGGCCAAATGTAGTCTATAAGACTGAGCCCAATATAGGGTCAAGGAAGGCTTCTGGAAAGAAATGATCTCTCAAGTAAATGCCCCTCATCTGAGTCCCCACACCAGTAAGTGTGCACCTCATTTTAGACTTCCCATGTTACATTTTTTTCCCTAATGTCTCCTCACATTAGACTAGATTCCCGAATGTTCTAGGATAGAGACCCTGACTGACACATTTTTGTTTCCACTATGTCTGAACACAGTGACTAGTTCATACTAGGTGCCCAATAATAGTTAACTAACTTAAAGTGAGACTTGCTCATCCCTCTCCTGCCCTATATTTCGATAATAAGGTTGGGTATCTCTTCCTCAGAGCAAGTACTTCTACTTGTCCAGGAGTCTGAGGCTGTAGTAGTTCCTAACATCTGAATGCCCTTAATTCTTTTACTTCATTTTGGAGTGCTGGGTGACTCAGTCAGTTGGGCCTCTGACTCTTGATTTCGGCTCGGTCATGATCTCAGGTTCATGGGATCAAGCCCCGTGCCCAGCTCGGTGCTCAACATGGAATCTGCTTGTTCCTCTCCCTCTGTTCTTCCCCACCTTCTCCTCTCCCCCCACCCCGCTCGTGTGCTCTCTCTTATTTATCTGAAATAAATAAATAAAATCTTTAAAAAAATTCTTTTCCTTCATTTTGGAAGAGGCAAAGACATGTCTCAGAATCCTCACTTTATTTACTTTTATATTTTATTTATTTATTTGACAGACAGAGATCACAAGTAGGCAGAGAGGCAGGCAGAAACAGAGAGGAAGGGAAGCAGGCTCCCTGCTGAGCAGAGAGCCCGATGCGGGGTTCAATCCCAGGACCCTGGGATCACGACCCAAAGCGAAGTCAGAGGCCTTAACCAACTGAGCCACCAAGGCACCCAGAATCCTCACTTTAATTCAGTGATTTTTTTTAGGCTTGCTAATTTGGTGTGGTATTTCTAAGTCCAGTTAGATTACTGAAATATTTATTTTATTATTCCAGAACTAATCAGATACTACCTAATACTTGATTTTAGAATAGACAAAGACACACTAGAAGACTTAGCAGCTATGAAAAAATTCTATGGAAAAAAAAACTTTTAGTTGAGAGCTTCCTGTGTATGAATTAATTTTGTTTCAAGTTGGGAAAGACCAACATTAACCAATTTTTGCTGGTCCCTGTCATGGGACGCTGGTGTCCCATAGGAATGGCATTTGAGAACCTCTGCTCCAGTTAAACAAAATTGCGCTTAACTATGCCACTTAATCAGCAGTAAGTTCTTTTATTTCATGAAAATGAACCAAGATTTTATTTTGACTAATGGTGTTTGTTTCCTGAAATAAGCTCAAAAACCTACCTTAATTATTAAAGAAAGTAACCATTTACCGTCTTTTTCCTTCTTAGGCTGTGAGGTGGAGATTCTTGGGGTCAGACCTACTTACTGCCTAGAATACAAAAACGTCCCGACGGATATCAATTTTGCCAATGCTGTCAGCGATGCTCTTGACTCCCTCAAGTAAGTGTCCCAAAGTTTCAGCCAATCATTGTTCTTCATTATTTCCAGGACCACTAATGAATGCTAAAGTGAATTAAGAAGGTTTGGTACAGGTGGAGTAATATCTCCAAGAGGTGGTTAACCTCTTGCGTGAGGACCGTTAACTGGCACCAGAGAGAAATTGTGAGTGAGTCCTTTCAAGTAGGGGCACTCTATAAATGTTGAATCGAGAGCAAGAAAGTCTGCAAGGGTTTGGGACTTTCTTCTTGATGTTGACGGACCATAGAGAAGCCATATGAAGGTCAACATCTCTCTAATTAAGATTTAGGGAATGCCTGAATTTCAGAAAATGTCATTATTTGGTAAAAAGGGTGGATCTTTGGGGAAATAAATTTGAAAAAATTGCCTGCTCTCCCCACTTCTTGGCAATGTGTGAAACACATTAGCATATTAGAAGATAGAACCTCTTATTCCTCTCACATGGAACAATTACACAGAACTTTAAAAATGCAGAAATCATTAATGGTGTCTTAAATAGCACACAAGAGTCTGTCAGAGAATCCGATCAACAAGGAAGGTCAGGAGAAAGCCTCAAGGCAGTCTCAGACGCCGCTAGATGTGGAAGTCAAGATGGGAGACCACGTGGGCTGTACCTGAATAATCAGCAACCAAGAGGCCATAGGTGTTGGGAGCTCTCTCATTTCCAGGACTGGATTTGCAGTCGCCTTGGCTGCTGAGTGCGTCTCCTGGGTAGCGTCAAGGCAGAAGACCCATAGCATTCCGTTTGGACACCAGGCAGGGACTATTATCCTCCCAGAAGAAAGAGCCTGGTTTTCAAGCTGGGCAGACTCCAAGGGCCACCATATCCTAGGCACTGCGTACAACTCACCAGCGGAAACCGCATGAATTGGCCCATAGCTGAGATTGCCCCAGGTATAAAACTGACCAGTTATGAATCCCATTCTTGCCATCACCATCCCAAACATCGCAGGGAGCACCAGTCACCCCCACAGAACTGTACAAAGAGAAAACAACACCCCTCCCTTCACTGCTTCTTAGAATAATTCCACTTCCATGAAACCTATCAAGAGGGGCCTTTGAAGCACAGGAAGGTTTAAGCTCTGACAGATTGGAGAGAAAATAGGTTTGAAATACTTAAAAACTGAGATGTAACAAATTTTAAAGTTCGGGTTTCTTTTTTCTGGAGGGAAGAGGGAAGGGATGGGGTCTGGAATGAACTTTAAATAAATATTATTAACTATTAAATAAATATT
The DNA here is from genome assembly GCA_004024625.1 of Mellivora capensis. Lineage (NCBI taxonomy): Eukaryota > Metazoa > Chordata > Mammalia > Carnivora > Mustelidae > Mellivora > Mellivora capensis. The sequence goes on along the minus strand of PISX010006696.1, from coordinate 40,806 downwards.
CTTCAACATATGGTTTGTAAATCATGTGTGTTATATGATCCTGCCTCCTACCTACTCTGCTTTCTTTCCCTTGCCCACAAGTGCTAGAAAACCACACACACATGTGATGGACTGGAATATCATGTTACAAACTAGTTTGTGCAAAGCAAAGCAGGAGAGTAATACATGCACAGGAGATGAGCAGAGCTAGAGTTCTGGAATAGTTCTGTGTCCTTACAGTGCTGTTTCCAACATAACCCAAAAGCTGGCCACCCCTACAGACTGTGGCCATGCTAAATATGAACATTTAGAACATAGTTGTCATACATATACCTCCAAAGAACCCAACACTCTGGGAATGTAATCATTTTCACATTCATCTTGCCTTGATAGCCGAATGGTCCCTCACTGTATCCAACCCAGTGATTCAGGAGGTGGGGAAGCACACAGACCCAACAGGCTCAGGTTAGCCAGGGCCCACTAGCTGGCCTGTCCAAGCAGGCTTCCTCGTCCTGAGGCATCGCGGCATGCTGGAGGAACGAGTGTTGGGCTCTGGCTCCTAGAGAAAGTTCTGATTCCCTGTTTCTACAGAAGTTTTACTTTTTCCCTTTTCAAGCAACATGGCAAAGCTCTGGAACACTGGGGAACAACATCTTTAACTTAGAGCACAGCATTTAGAAAGGGGAAGGATTAAGTGGGGTAAGTGTGTGTGTGTGTGTGTGTGTGTGTGTGTGTGTGTGTGTTAGCAAAGGCATTGGGCTCCCCTGGACAGAAAAGGCTACCAAGAACTGGAGGCCCAAGAAGCTGGCTCTGGGCTAGGCCTCTATCTGGTGTGACCTGATGCCACCATATTGTTCAATTGGCACCATTCTCACTGTAGTCGACATGAATGGCCTTGAACTCCAGGGGATGGCATGCACATGATCTACCAGGAAACAATGCTTCTGCAGTTGGGCAGTGAAGGCCTAGGCAGGATGGAATCAGGCCAGTGCAATTGTCTTGTGGGGTCTTCATACTGTCAAAGTTAACAGGGCCACCAGAAATGGCCCCTGTGAATAGTGGCTGGAAAGCTGGAGACCCACCATTTCTAAAACTAGTCAGGGCTTGAAATGAGACAGAGAGAAAAAAGGAAGAAAAACAATAGGCCAGATGATACCTATTGCCTGTGGAAAGCAGTAAGATGAGCTAGGCTCTCTTGCAAAGAAAAAGAAGGAAACCCTTTAACCAACCTATGCAGATTGATTGACTGATTGATTGATTTAGAGTGGGGAGAGGAGGGGAAAAGGGAGAGGGAGAGAGAAAATCTTAAGCAGGTTGCACGAAGCCCGACGTGGGGCTTGATCACTTGACCCTGAGATCATGACCTGAACCGAAACCAAGAGTCCGACCCTTAGCTGACTGAGCCACCCAAGTGCCCCTAACCTATGTGTTTTTAGAACATGTCTCATTAGCTTCTCACAAAGTAGAAGAAAGGATTGACATTGGTGGGCCAACACAGTTAAGACCACTTTACATGTAGTAGCTTTTTCGTGTAAGAATGCAACTCAAAGGCATTATGAATTCTTTTGCTCTGTGTGTTAGGCAAAGACATATTAATTATTTTTCTTTCCATGAGATGGCCCGCAAACCAGGAGCAAACTTTGGACTCCATAGCTTACCTCTTGGTTTCTGCTCATCTCTATCTCAAATTCCTAGCTATCATTTGAAGAGTGCTTAGAGTTCACATGAGTGTGCAAACACGGGCACACACGTGTGTGTGGGCACACATGCATTCTTCCCAATCAGTACTGCTTTCAGAGTATCTCTATCCACTCTGCTCTTAGTCTGAGAGGCGGAGAGCATGGGATAGAGGTTAGATACGTTTTTACAGAAGGCAGTTAAGATTGACCTACGGACAGCATTTCACAAAGAGTCCAGCTCAGCCAAGAAGCTGCACGGTTCTGTAGGAAGGGCTAGTCCCATTTCCATGTTTGATCTGGGCATTGCCTTCCAGGCCTCATAAAGCTTTATTGACCCAAGTCATAATCACAGTAGATGTTACCTTAGCACCTAGACAACCTCTAGCCTAGAGGGAAGGAGAAGGCGAAGAGCATTCGTGTCTTCAGCACCCACTGGCTAGCATTGTGTCAAAGGAAGGAGCCATTGCCGTTGACCTGTTCTGCTGTCACATCTACTGGACTGTGCAGGTGTCGTCTTCCCCCTCTTACAAAGAGCCCACTGACTCTCCCAAAGCTATGTTCATTGCCTCAGGTTGCCCACAGCTAGCAGGCAGTGGAGCCAGAGCCCAGGTCTGAGCGAGAAGTGCCTGGATGTTTCAGAGTCAACGTCGCAGCTCTTCTCCTGGTCTGCACCCATACGCCTGACGGGCCCCCAAACCCAATCAGATGGAGAGGCTGGAGGGGATGGCTCCTTTCAAGTCACGCCTGTGGGGCTGTGCTGGATCCAGGGCTCACGAGGGCCTGAGGTGGACTGGCAGCCATTGTGGTCTGCCTGCTGTTTGACGTGTCCAGCAGCACACGGCCCCAGTCACAGGCGTGTAAGGTGCCACGACCCCACACACGAGGACAGCAAAGCGATTCCCCCGCCCACACAGCCGCAGCAGGAAGCTGTTTGCCATCACATCACTTAGAACTTCCTCCTGGAAGTTCTGTTTGTAGGCTAGTCTTGCTTTGGCAGGCAGGAAAAGGGGCATGAGTAGCTCCTCTGGGGGTTACAGGGTGTGGGGTCAGTTATGACAGCGGTGACAGCCACAGGCAGCCCTGACGGCCTGGAGGGGCCAGGAGACTGCTCCCAGGAGACGCCTGATGCAGCCTCTCGAAAGGATCGGTCAGGTAACAACTGGGCCATGGGAGCAGCAGACACAGCCCCTGTCCATTGTCAAGCTCCAGGCTACAGAGCTCCAGAGGAATTCAGAGGAATTCCATGAGGATCCCAGAACGTCAGTGGCTGCTGGTGACCATAAAGGAATGGACGGATGATGAGATGGTTCTTTTCACAGACCACAGGGCAGCTGGTGCAAATGTCCTGGCCTTTGTCCCTCCTCCCCGTGGACTCTAAGGGAAGGGGCTCAGCACACAGGCTGACACCGTCCGGCTGCATCTGGAAGGAAGAGAGAAATGGAAGGCATCCCCTTCCCTTTGCCTCCTATTGCTGTGTGTCAAGCACTTTACAGACATCAGCTTGTTTCATACCCAGAGTAGCCTTCTGTGGAGATCTTTCACATGGCCCGTCGAGGCTTCCAGATATTTCTGCTGTTCTCTATACCACCCGGATAGCAAAGTTCCCAGCTTTGAACCCGGATATGTGTAATTCCAATGCCCTTTCAAAGTGTTATCTTCAAAACTAAACTGTCATGTACTCAGTACATACGTATATGAGAATTATGCCCAAGTTCAAATCACTTTATTTTTGAGGGGATCTGGAGATGACCCGGCTGCTTGAATAGAGAATGTGAGAAGCACACATGTGAAGGAAAAGAATGATAGAGGACGATAGCGTACGATTATCATGAGAAGCCAAAATGCTTCCCAACTTAGAGGACAACCAGACCATGGTCTTTGAGACTGCTTTCTCCACCAGGGAAAATAACCTTCATCTTACTGGCTTCCTACAGATTAACAGCTAAGTTTACACAGTCCGGGCTCGAGTGGGTCATAAAATCTGGTGACCCATAAGTAAGTTTATTAGACACCTGTCTTTTAGGACATGGGCATCACAAGCAGCTGTTTTGGGGGCCTAATTTCTAAGTTTTGGATCATTTTTCTTAACAGTTGATAACTTCAACCATCCCTTTGAATTGCCCCCCATTTCTCTCTCCCTAAGTCTTCTCTTTCCAACTCACTTCAGTCAGGAAAATGGATGTGAGGTTATGAACTTTTACACTGAAAAGAGATCTGGACAGCTTCTTAAGATGATGGGGGACCTGGGTGTCTCTGAGACCCTAGGGCTGGGGGCTCCTTGCAGCTTTCAAGTACTGGGCTGACAGCCACATGTCCTTGGGCTCGGTTCCTGGACCCCCTAAAGCTATAAATTATAAACGTTCAACAACAGGTCTGCAGGCATTTCCACCCATCGCTCCTCACCCACCTGCTCCATTACAAATGAGCTGACCCGTGATGGAGACCAGATCCTTGTGGAAAACAGCTGCCGACCAAGAGTCTGTCTGCTAAACTACAAACAGGCGAGAGCTCTCAGCCCTTGAAGACTCGGGTCCCTAATGAATCAATGGAGCTCCAACCTAGAAATCTTTTCCAAAGGCGCCCGCATAAATCCCTGACTCGCCCGCATCCCAAATCCAGTGTCCCTGGCACCTGGGGTCGACCACTCTTTGAAAGGAAGCCATCAGGTGAATCTGTGACATTGGCTTCCCGTTCACACAGAGATTGTGGGTACGGCACAGAGCCTGCAGGAGACCAGCCAAGGGGCTGCTGCATTCAGGGGAAGTGTCTACATTGCAGTGGCCTAAAAGCATGTCATTGAAATTGAAAGCAACTGTCAGCCCATTTGTGCAAGTTTCCCCTGTGCAAGCCCCACCCTGGACACGAGCACACTTGAATCCGGGATACCCTGTGTGAACCTGCACATCTGGGCAGCTACACGTGCAAGTGCATAAAACATGGAAAGGCTGAGGCTCATGTGAGGGCGAGATTTTCTGGAAGGTTTCATCGCGTCCATTAGTTTATCCGTGTAACCAACACGGGCCTCACAGCAGTTTAGGGATGTGTATGCAAGTGCCATTTCCTGGCGAGACATTTTATCCGCTGCCCACACCCTTGTGGGTCCCTGCGGTGACTTTTTGTTCTCTGCCATCTATAGATGAGTGAGTCATTCACACATTAGCGAGTATGAATAATGATAATATCACTTTTGAAAAACACCTGACCCGGTCCTGGTTGCGGAGTAGGGTGGTAATGGTATTTGTTAAGGAAGGGCCGGTTTGCTGTGTTCTAAAAAAAGAAAACACCTGACTAGCAATTTCACTTAACTTGAAACGAATGTCCCCTCAAAAACATAAATGAAGTGCCCCTCAGGGAACACATAAAATGTCACAGCATCACTAAAGGGCATGCCCTCTTGGCAAGCAGGACCATAATGAAGGAAGATGCTAGGCGCGATATTGTTTGAAAACCATCCCCTGTGTAGTGAATGGAGTAGACACAGACTTTCAAAAGCCCAGGCTGGTAGAATGTTCTGATCTTGGAGATTCACATTTCCAGGTCTAGCTATGTCTCTGTGAGGCCTTGAGTAAGTCCTAGAATCCTTTCTGGCCTATTTCCCCATCTGCAAAATGTTCAAATGTGTTTCTATAGGGACGCTTCACATAGTAGTTCTGGAAATCCGAGACAATCCAACCCACAGACATGGCGCATTACCCATCAAGAAGGGTGAGATCTTATAAGACAATAAGGACCATTTCCACAAGAAGGATAATGCTGCCCCATTAGGGTGGGCCATTGAGTTCCTAGTGGTTGTGGTCCAGGTTTTGTAGTCAGCCCAATGCAGGTTTTTGTCCTAGTTCCATCTCTCACTGGCTGTGTAATGCAGGCAATTGTTCGGAGCTCTCTGTTCAATGCACTCCTATCCTAAACGGTTGCTGCGAGGATTAAATAATGAAGGAAAAGCCTTCAACATAGTGCCTGACCAAGAGGAATTGTCATTTATTGAGCACTTACTATTAGTATACTTTCAACTGTTATAGAGCACCAACTGTATGCCAAATACAGTAGGCTACAACTGAACTACAATAGAGCATGAATCGCCATCCCCCCCAAAGAGCTTCACAGCTTTGAGTCATCAAGAGGCAACTAGAGCCCAGCATGGAAGAGCGTTTACCAGGAGATGAGCCTGGAGAGCCGCAGGGGCAGTTGGGGGGCTGCCCAGCTGAGCCTGTGGCATCAGAGCCAGTTTCCTGGGAGGGACACCATTGCCCCTGAGACCTGGAGGAAGAGTGGGAGCTTTTTTTAACTCTGGCCATGCAAACCACACTCTCTGAACTTCCGGGAGGCAATTTTCCCTCCTCTGGGGATTGCAAGACCCAAAACACAGCAGGCTCTGAGGTCACACGTTCTTTTATTGCTTGTGTTCCAAATGTTGGGGCAGCCTCATCAGGAGACACCACGCCATCTCATTGGTGTGTGTGCCCTTAAAATATGGTTCTTCTGGAAAAATAAGGCAATCCACCAAGAGTATTAATTATTAGCTCTTGTAAAGTGCAAGCAAAGGAATTAGCTTGAATTTCTTTTGCATTGCTTCAACTTCTGTCAGTTACTATAACTGCTCCCATCATTAGCGTCATCATCAGCATGATCACTGTTTCGTTTGAGTGCTTTGGGGGGAGTCGTGGGCAAAGCTTGGGGAGGGGAGGATGGTGGAAAGTACTGTGTGAGGGAGGGAGGTACCTCACATGGCATTTTTCTCCACTCCCTGACTCTGCAGGCCTCCTACTCCAATTGAGATCACTAGTTCCTGTTCATTCTTAGCCCAGCATCAAGGGCTTGGATTATTAGTACTCTGCCATTATCAGTATCATCAGCACTCTGGCCAAGAGGAAGAGTTTTTCCAGAACCAGGGTCTCCCCGGGACCCACGGAAGTGTGGTCACTGTTAGAATTCACTCTATGTCCACATTGGAGCTGACGGTTCATTTACTCTATGAAGGGTCAGCTTCATGTCGGTGTCTGCTGACAGCAGGCCCTGGACGCTGACCTGCTTGCCTCCCCCAGGCTGCGCTAGAAAAGCTTACTCTCTTCTTGCCAGGGTTGAACACACAGTCTGCTGTTGTATTTAAACGACTCCTTCAGGTCCAGCAATAATCCAACAGTCGTGATTCAAATGATTGCTTCTAGTTGTTCTGATCTTATGACAACAACGGGTGGTAGAGTAGAGCTACGAGAACCATCCCCTGCCTGTTGCTGCCCCCTCCAGATCTTGGGGCATGACGAGTGATGCCACATGAGCCTGGAGAACAGATGTCCCCTGACCATGCTCTCGGACTGTTGCACTGAGTAGCTCAGGATTGTCATGCCCGGATGCAACGGTCATGTTTCTCCCCTGGCGATCGCCATGTTCGTTTTAAGGTGTCAGCTTTGTCTGGCCCACAGGCCAGGGGTCTGGGGACCCCAGGGTTTTCACAGAGGACTGCTGGGTGGAGGGGGAGAAAGCTGCTGAGGGCCTCCCTGAGCCGTGTCCCTCTCACTCTGCTCCCTCCAGGAGTGGCCGAGCGGACCTGGCAGCCATATACCACGAGCGCATCGATGTGGAAGGCCACCACTATGGCCCCTCGTCACCTCAGCGGAAAGACGCCCTGAAGGCCGTGGACACCGTCCTCAAGTACATGACCAAGTGGATCCAGGTAACTGGCAACAAGGACCGTGAGGCTGAGCTCCCCTCTTGTCATTTCTTCCTGCCTCATTGGCTGTCATAAGCCCTCAGCGTCCTCCTTCTCGCTGGTACTGGCGGACGAGGCCAGCACCAGGCTGGGATGGGGCTCTTTTCTTCACACAACCCCTCCTCAGACACCAGGGGAATCCCTTGCTTTACAACCGGCCCAGCAGGACCGAAATGACCGGATTGGCGTCCAGTCAAAGGATCGCGCTTGTTAGCCAGCACGGTCCTTTACCAAACCTAGTAAGTATGTGAACCAGGTCCAAGCGGGCATGGAGACCAGACCTGGGTTCTGTCCCTGATCCTGCCACCCGCTTGCCTGCTGACGCTCCACAAGGTAAAGCTTTCCTGGGCTTTATTTTCCACGTTTGTGGAATGGGGGAGTGACAGCTCCCATCTTACCACACAGGTCTGCTGAAAGAGCCAAAGGAGAGGAGATCAGACAAAGTAGCTTGAGGGCTCCAGCCCAGGAGGGATGATTTCTAGCACTCCTGGAAAGGGGAGTGTGCTCTCGCATTGCCCTTCTCTGGGTGCTTCTACGGTGACGTCCAGCCGGTCCCATCAGGGCAGAAGAGGAGATGATTCAGTCTATGAGTGAGGGAGGATCCTTGCCCCCATAATTTAGAGTTTACAAGACCTGCCAGAGTGAGCGTGTCTCTGTCTGGTCACTGTCCTGATGACCTTTGTCCGCCCACAGGAGCGGGAGCTTCAGGAGCACCTCAATGTCATCATCTTCTCAGATCATGGAATGACCGACATTTTCTGGATGGACAAAGTGATCGAGCTGAATAAGTACATCAGCCTGAATGACCTGCAGCAAGTGAAGGACCGAGGGCCCGTCGTGAGCCTCTGGCCAGCCCCCGGGAAACACTCTGAGGCAAGAAGCTCCGTGATGGGAGGGAGAAGAATGGAGGCGGGGGGGGGGGGGGGGGGGGGGGGGGGGGGGGGGGGGGGGGGGGGGGGGGGGAAGGAGGTGGAACACGCCCCCTTCCGATGGATCCACACTTGATCTTTGCCCTGGTGCCTCAGCGCTGAAGCAGGGAACTATGCGGGGAGCTAGGCTGCCCAGAGCCTACCTTGAGCTCCCTTGACCTCTGCCAAGTTGCCCCTCCTCCCATGTCTGTCTTCTCTTTTCTGAAATGGGCGTGATGGACTCTGCTCCATAGATGTTGGTGGAAATTAAATGAGATAAAGGATGTGCGGTGCTTGGTATGTTAAGCTCTTAGCCATTAGTAGGGCTGTGTTCTTATTGGCCGAAATGGGGCACTTCCCAGGCAAACCCCAAGGGAGAGCAGATGCATGGAGAGAATGCTCTTTGGAACAAAGCTGCCCATCTGATCTGTTTTCATCAGGGAACTGGAGATACAAAGGTGATGAATGAACAGGGGCTGAGGCTGTGAGTGTCATGGGTCAGCTCCTTATCTAAGGGGACACGCTGCTTGGGTGCAAATCCCCGCCCGATCATGGACGGATAACCCACGGCTCCCTGACCCGGCCCCTCTGCTTTTCTTTGGAGTCCACGCGGGGGTGGTGATGCCATCAGAGCTGCCCTCCTGGGCTACTAGAAACCCACAGAACCGTGCTGGGCCCACCTCAAGGACGACATATGTGCCACTTATTACAGTGATCACCATTGCAGGGGGGCATTTCCAAGGGGGTGCTCCCTATACACACTGCCTTGCTCAGCACTCTGAGATGGTGAGACGTTTCTTACCCTTCTCTCCGAACCATAATTATCTGCAGTACTTGGCAAATCATGATGAGAAAATAAGGGACAAGCAGCATCTTGGCCCCCTGCTTCACCCCATGTTGCCTTGTCACGTTCTAGGGCAAGCTCTGGGACTTCCACCCACTACCAGAGAACACTTCGTGCTCTGGACCAGGAGGTGGGTCACTTCCTTGGGGGAGGCTCAGACTGCTGTCCATGGCAGTGCCAACCCCAGGGTGCCAGGAACTGGCCTAGGAGCCTGATGCCTCCACCCAACCTCATGGCATGGCTGTGGCTGACAGTGGAAGCTCACTGGTATGGATGGGCACAGCCAGCAGGAGGCCAGCATCTCTCCCCTGGTCCTTTCGGCCTTCCTCCTGCCCACTCCCATATCAAAGTCTGAGATCTGTCCATTTGGGGATGGAGCAACACAGTTGCCGACAGTGCCCCTCCTCCCAGCCTTGACCCATTTCCTAGGTGGTCGCCCCTTTTTCTCAAGTTCCGTGGTCAGGAAGCAGAGGTGCTGAGCATTTGTATAGCAGCTCATGAGATCCCTCAGTATGAAACCAGGAGGAAGGCTCTACACATTGGCAGGCCCCACAGAAAATGGCTTCTTGCAAAGAAGTCGTTTCCTTGGCGAGGAAGATGATCTCCATCTCCAGCTTGGCGCTCAGGGGATGGGCTGCCTCCAGAATGCCTGAGCATCAGCAGCTTATGAGCTGGGAAGAGCTTCTTCCAACATGACGTTCTAGCCAGGCAGCTGCGAGCCGCCCGACGTAGTTGGTGGATTATTCAAGAGTGGGGCTGTGTTTGGGTGACAGTTCATCATGTGATGGGCACAACAATTTGTGAGACCTGGTGTGTGTCATCGGATTTTTCACGAATCCAAAATCTGGCTGCAGATGCGTCCCACTTCCCTTAAGAATTATGGATTTTCTCAAGTAGGAAATCATCACTCATGGGGTCATCAGAAACTCTCTGCTTTAAGCCTCAAGGCTAATTATTCTCCAGATGTGAACTGAAAAACTCAATTTTATATTCAGCTCCACCCAGAAAGATGAGCCTCCTTGGACTAAGGGCCAATGAGTCAACATCAGCCCGTTGATTTCAATGCCAGCCATAAATATTTAAGCAGCTGGTAGATATTGAGAATATGTGCAGAGTTTACACCCCTCATCATGAAATTAGCAGTGTAATGAAGGGCAGACAGATTACTAATTACTTTCAAGTAATTGATTACTTGATTACTAATACTTTCAAGATTCAAGTGCAGATTAGATGTGATCTAGGTCAAGTCAAAGGACAAGTCCCCTTTCTTTGATCTTAGTTACATTTAACATTAGGCAGACCAATTCCTCATTTGCCTTTTTTTTTAAAAGATTTTATTTACTTATTTGACACACAAAGAGAGATCACAAGAGGGAGAGAGGCAGGCAGAGAGAGAGGGAAGCAGGCTCCCTGCTGAGCAGAGAACCTGATGCAGGACTCGATCCCAGGACCCTGAGATCATGAACTGAGCTGAAGGCAGAGGCTTAACCCACTGAGCCACCTCAGTGGGCACCCCCTCATTTGCCTTTTAATTTTATTATAGAGTTTTTGACATAGACAAGCTTTCATAATTTGTTTATTAACTGTTGAGTAAACAATTATAAAATATTGAAAAGTATTAAGTTATCATTTCCATAATTCTCCTTATAATTTTACTGCATATGTTCTTTACTTTTATAGTTATTGAAACCTCAAATAATAATAATCATCATCATCATCATCATCCTGTCTGTATTCTTCTGCAACTTGCTTCATTCTGTCTTCTCAAACAGAGATCCCTGAGATGATGGCACGTGCCTTGTGTAGCTGTAAGCTGTCCCTGTTCGTTGCTGTATAGTATTCCCCCAGGGAACCTCACGAGTCATTTCTACCTTCCACGGTTGCTGGGCATTTGGGCTGTACCCGTCTGCAGTCTTTGTCCCTCTCTGTGTCTCCTGGTGCACAATTATGAAGGGTTCTCGCTACGTCCCTCATGGCTAACTTGTTAGGTCACGGGCTGTGTGGATCTCCAGCCTTAAGAGATGAACCCACCTTGTTTTCTGAGACATACAGAAGTTCCTCATTCTTATGTAGTCAAATCTATCAGGTGTTTTGGTCATTTCTTTAGTCTGTAAAGTTCTCCCTGTCCTCCACGTGCTGTAAATATTCACATATGGTTAAGAAAGAGAATACCGAACTGGTGACTCTTGTCCTCTCTGCAGATACATGACAAACTGAGAACAGTGGAACACATGACTGTCTACGAGAAAGAAGCCATACCGAGCAGGTTCTACTACAAGAAAGGGAAATTTGTCTCTCCTTTGACCTTAGTGGCTGACGAAGGATGGTTCATAACTGAGGTAATTATAAAATCGTGACAATATGTTCATTATACAAATTCTGTCAAACACCCAAAGGTAAACAATTACTAGGCTTTTGCACTTTAAAGATTTTGTTTTCACTTAAGTGCCCTTCGTGGACTTACTCCCATCTTTAGAAGCCCAAGTCGCCTTGGTCCGGTGACTTTGTAGACACACAACGGCAGACGTGGACCCAGAGCCACTGTTCAGACTTCGTGGCTCCAAACTCACTATATTTTAACAAACTGCCCTTAACTCAATTACCCAGGCTTACAGTGTAACCGATTCAGTTTAAAGTGCAACAATTACCATGAACCAAAGCAGTTGCTTCAGGGCAGTGGAAATCCAGGAGACACTCAGCTTTGCTTTCACCTTTGAGAAATGTTTGGCAAACACAGTGCAGAGATCCAGGTTCCCCACTGGATTTTGCAGAGGAGATTACCTTGCGTTTGGGCTCCAAACCTCATTGCCTCGCACACAAGGGACTTCAGCAGCTCCAGCCTGCCTGCCTTGATGGCAAACTCACCAGGCTCTCGATCAACCTCTGATTTCCGGCTGGTGTGCCCCGCCCGGGCCTTCAGGGGAACTGGGGTCAAGGCTGATCTAGAATCAGTACCTGAGAGGGCGTGGCTTATCCTAGCCGAGAGTTTGGAGACAGCCCTTAAACAGACCAGCCTGCAGGGTAAAAGAGAATGGCAGGTAGTGGCACCTGGGGGTGGTTGGTCGACGCCAATGAGATCTAAGGCCTAAGACTAGCATTTATCTGCCAGAGAGAGGATCAGCAGAAACACGGATCAGGCAAATGGATGGAAGTCTAGGGACCTAGATGTGGAAAAATGAACGTTCCTTGACGTGAAATCGAGTCACTGAGGAGGATTGAATCATTCCTGTGTGCGCTCAAAGAGGAGCATCTGGTCACCAAGGAAACAGAAAAGACCCGGTCAGAGCTGTCAGTCTGCACAGTCCTGAGGCCCAGCGGGGCCCACCAAATCAGCGGACTTCAGCTCCCACACCATGTGAGCGTAAATTTCCAAGAAGGTCCCTCTGCCTCCTCACGCTTCTTTCTTCATTCTAGCACACCGTTTGATGTTTTCCCGGGGTGAGATTATTCTAGGCTCCCAGGATTTTCATGCACAGTGGTTTGCTCACAGCTTTGCAAGAACACACGAGCAGTCGATTACGTCACCTGGCTAGGTGCGTACACGGCTGTGTTCCGGAAAGACAGCTTTCCCAAGTCACTCAACATTTTGCATTTTGCATTTTGAAAGTTTCTCAGTTTAGGAAATTCTGGTTGAAAGACTTGGATTTGTTCAAAGCAAAGAGATGATGAGGGTCAGTCTGGGTACCTGGCAGTCATTTCTTAGCATGATTATGTGCCTTTCCTGTTTCCTTTCTCATACTTAGCTGAAATCAAGTGCACTGAGAAGCTGGTTCATGGTAGGAAGGGTGATTGAGATGATTTGGAGTAATTTATGGGAAAGCCATCTTAGATGGGAAGAGTGGCAAAGCCAAAGACATGGCACGACTAATGAGATGCCATCTCCATTCCAGTAGGAGAGGCCCCAGAGCCCCCAGTAGGGTAGGATGAGCACCAGGAAAGCATGTCTAGCTTTGAATGCTTTCTGGGAGGTAAGAGTTTTAGCAGTAGCATATCCAACAAGGAGATGCATGTTTTTCCAGGGAGTGACTAAAACACAGTGGCTCTGGAGGTATCAGCAAGATGCTCCTGGTTATCATTTGTATACCACTTGAATACATGTGCCTTAAATAATGAAGTCTTATTACCTTATATAACTAGAAGTTGACATTCATCCAGCAGCTCGATCGTATCCGTCATATCAAGACCCCGAGTCAGCTCTTCTGCCATTCTTTAGCTTTCTCTTCAGGGTCGCAAGAGGGCTGCTACAGCCCCAACCATCACATCCCTCCAGGTCATCCCAAACAGAAAAGAAAGGGTATGGCTGCTTCTTGTATGTCTCTGAGTTTTATGGGAGAGCCAAAAATATAACCCCAGGATCAGAGGCCAGTACCAGTTTCATGGAACTCTGACAATTATAAAATTTGAAAAGAATATGTAATTATGAGTATAAAATTATGTGTAGGGACTCAGAAGAAATGTATGAGAGTGAGAAGCCCTGATGATTAAGCTTCTCTAACCGCATGGTTCGTTAATCCGCTTCTACCCAGACACCAGTAGCAAGCCTCCTCTTAGGTCTCATCCAGAAATAGCAGTTTCTAACAGTTTCTAGCAGTGTGGCTAGAAAGTTCCTGCCTCAAGTCCACTTTGGTCCTAAGTTCTAGCACTATGCTGCAATGTGGACCGACCCGCGGCCAGAGTCACAAGATAAATGTGATATAGAGGCTGCGGAATGAGGCACACAAGGTCCCTGAAACCAAGATACAAAGAAGAGTGAGAGGAAAATGAGGCAAATGTGCTGGCAGCAGCCCACTCACAGAGCCCAGTGACAGAGCTGATGGGGCTTCATTGCTGCCTCCCTGACCTCCCCATGCCCCTCCCCTCTGCACTGAGGGTCCACGTACCTGCTCTTTTGCTTAACAGCTGACGATTACTTGAAAAGCTTTTTTTTTTTTTAAGATTTTATTTATTTATTTGACAGAGATCACAAGTAGGCAAAGAGGCAGGCAAAGAGAGAGAGAGAGGAGGAAGCGGGCTTCCTGCTGAGCAGAGAGTCCGATTCGGGGCTCGATCCCAGGACCCTGAGATCATGACCCGGGCTGAAGGCAGAGGCTTTAACCCACTGAGCCACCCAGGCGCCCCTACTTGAAAAGCTTTTTAAAAATATATAATTATTTCAGAAAGGAAATTTGGGGTGATTTTTTAAATATTTGAAGCAGAAAACGGTTTTGGTTTTAAAGAAAGAAACCAGAAGGAAGATCAGTAAGATGTGAAAAAATAAGATTCTGAAAAGTTTAGTGTTGACCCATTAAATATCGGGACTATCAGTGTTATCTCTTCCCGCTTTAATTACTGATGGGTGTTACAGAACAAATCTTTATTGATCATTACCGGTTCATTAGAAGCTTTACAATGGGGGCGCCTGGGTGGCTCAGTGGATTAAAGCCTCTGCCTTCGGCTCAGGTCATGATCTCAGGGTCCTGGGATCGAGCCCTGCATCAGGCTCTCTGCTCCACAGGGAGCCTGCTTCCTCCTCTCTCTCTCTGCCTGCTTCTCTGCCTACTTGTGATCTCTGTCTGGCAAATAAATAAGATATTAAAAAAGAAGAAGCTTTATAATGACTCCTCCTCCACAGTTTCAATGACATGAACATAAAGTCATTTTCCCTTCTGCAGGTAATAAATCCATTAGGAAAAATTTCTTCTTAAATTTTGGTCAATGACAACAATAACAGCTATTTTGAATAAATTTCACCACCCCCCCCCTTACTGTTTCTGTTCCTTTCAGCGACTCCGCATGGAGGATATTGTTAGTCCTGAAAGTAGCACACCACAACACAACATGGAACACAAATATGTTTCTGAGCTTCCTAGCAACCAGTTCAAAGAGGGAAGCACAATTAGTTACATTAATGTAACTTAGAGGGTCTGTCACATAAAAACAAATGTTTCTCTGAAAAATTCTAGTTGTCCCTGAGTCCCAAGGGAGATTAGCTGTCTTTTAGCAACTCCTTTTTGTACCTTAGTTTCCTAGACTGAATGATTACCTTTATCCTTTGACTCCTATCCTTGAATTCATGGACTTTTTTTTCAAGACTCATAGGTAAAAATTATAATTTCAGATTATACCTTGGTAGAACATGGAGTTTTATCTCTTTGTCTTCTAAAAAATCCTAGAGACAAGTGTCCATTTCTTTCTAGTTGCCTTGGTCTTTTTTCTTTTACATCTTTCTGTTGGTCATTATACTTACATGATGCAGAGAATCGAGAACTCCGTTCACCATCTTTGCTCCCGCTTGGTGCTGGACTCTCCGTCTCCCCCATAGCTATTCGCAGAGTCTCTCCCCAGTGGTAGAAGAAGGCTGTGTTTTGCTCCATGATCTTCACAGCGGTGCACAGCACATGTGAGGTTGTGTCTGTGATGGACTGTACTTGGGGGCTGCAGCAGGGGCCAACTTCTCAGGCCTGAAAGCAATCTCTCCGGGTCTGGGTTTGAGCAGCCGAGGTTTCTTTCTGAGTTAGACGTGACTAGAAACACAGCTGAGTCAGGACAAATTGGTGCTGGATGGGGCCAACAAAGGAATCCCATCTCCCTTTCCTTCCCCCTACGGCCACCATTCAGTAATAGGCAAGACTCGGCTTCCTTGGCAACGATGTGGTTCCCATCTAAACTCCAACTTTTTGCTCCCGCTTTACATTTTGCAGACTCTAAGCCTTGCTGCTCTACTGGGAACACTTAATTGAGTTCTTTTTTTTTTTTTTAAACGGCCCCTAAGAGAGCTGTCGCTGAAAAAGCTAAAGACAAAGAAGCAGGTTGAGCCGGTCACCTGGCATTGCACAGTTCCCCGCGTGGCTGCTGTTGCTGCCGCAGGAATGCCGGCTCCGGCCAGCGGCTCCCTGCAGCTTGCTTCCGCTCCCGGGCTCTTTAGTGTATGGACTAGCTTGCCACCCACTGCCAGCCCCGGCCCTGGCGCTCCCCCTGCAAGGGCGGCGATCTGAGGCTTCCATGTTCCCAGAGACGGGCCAAACACGAAGGGTGGGAACACCCAGGCCGCCCACCTAGGTCAAGCCCCGGCCTGGCACGCCGCCAGGCTCCTTTCTTCAAAACGGCTGCCCCCACCCTTCCTGTCTCCCTGAGACCTGGTCACTGTGGGAACCTCTTTGCTTGTGCTTGCCAGGGGTCAAAGGCCACACCCTTCACCAGCCACCCCACTCCCCTGTCCTCTCCCAAGGTTTCCCTCACTCCTGCTCTACCCCCTCCCTCCTCCAGGGGCATCTACAGTGGGGCAGGACATGGTTTCCTCTCCACGTGGTGGCCCAAGGGCCCTTGGGAGGTGGGCCCCACGTGTCCTCGGCATACGGGATGGTCAAGAACAACACAGGGAAATGCAAAGGGGGCAAATGCTAGGGGTGGTTTCTGCCAAATTCAAGTTCATTCTTCCATCCCCCACTCCATCCTCCATCTATAGGCAGCATCCCCCGCCACGCGCCCCCTCTGTCCAGAAGCAGGGTGTCCCTCCGAAACCCTTCGTAGGCAGACCGGTGCAAAGCCAAAACAGTTACCATTACTTCATATGGAAGAATTTTTTGAGCGTTCCCAGACCCAGAAAATCACCTCTTAGGCTTTTTGATACCTTAGATCCCTGTCTTGCTGTGGACACACAAACTAAATCGAGATAAAGCACAGATGCTCACAGACACAGTTCGAGGCTCTGGTGGCTTCCTGCTGAATGTGGTTTCCAGGGAAGGAGCTAGTCTGTGCTCCCCCCCGGACCCCCCCGCCGCTGCTTGGCTGCACGAGGTCCCTATGAAAACCCAATGCTGAACACCATTTTTGCTTTTTACCTTTATTCGTAGAAGTGAAAACCCTCCTCGGATTTCTTTCAGTTAGCTACCAAATATAGTATATCTTTTGTAAAAGCAAAGTGGTGTCGCTCGAACTTTCAAAAAGCAGGGGATACCTGTACCTAAAAAAAAATCAGCCTGTACTCAGCGGGCTCTGGTAACATCAGTCAGAACCCCGGGGTGCCCTTTCCTCCTCGACTCCCACCTGTCCTTTAGCCCAGCTCAAACACCAACTCTCCCAGGAAACACCCAGCTCTCCCTTAATTTCCTCCATCCTGGAATTCCCACAAAAGCCGGAATCACTCCCCTGCGGGCTGCGTTTGTCTATCTGCCGCTGAACCCCTCCTTCCTGGGCTGGAAGCCCCTTGCAGGCAGCCCCCGTGGCATCTCTGCCTTCATTTTCCTGCTTGGAACCTGGCACGTGGCAGAGCTCAGTGCATGTTTGTGGGATGTGAATTACTAAATGAATCAATACATATTAAGGCGGTTGATTCCGGGTTACTCTTCCCAGGCCGTTCACTTTGTATCTGTAAATCAGTAACCAAATAAACAGAGAGGTCCACTGGGGCAGAAAGGCCTTTCCTTTGGGCTCGTTATCAGTAGCCTGAGAAGAGATTTCAAACCAGTGATGGCAAGTCTTCTAGCTTCCTTGAGTCTAAAGCTGGAGCCCAGGTTTGGGACACACCGGCTCTCGCCAGTACCCCCTCCCCGCTGCTTCAGGGGCTAAGTCCCATAGCCTCTCCTAGATGGCGTCCTCCTCACGCCACAGTGCTCAGAAAGCCAGGATGGTGCCCCAGCCTGGTGAAGGACTGTGAAACTTGGTGCTCGCTGTTGATCTTCCAGACTCCTGCCTGAGAGAAAGGCAGCTAAGCCAGACCCAAGCTTCTCAGGGAGGCCAATATTTGTCTCCAGAGGCAAGATTTATTTTGAAAACTGGCAAAGGATATGAAATGCCAGGCTCAATTCTAAGGCCTGGGGTTGAGTGGCAGTTAGGCGTGGACCCAAAAATTTGGGGAAATCAAGACAATCTGGAAAACGCGGCTTCTGAGTGTTAGTGGCAGCCAGAGTGGTGCTGTCCAGGCCCAACTAGTTGAGCTTCAGGAAGTCGGATGTCGGGTGCTGGAAGCTGCTGACTTTCTGGGGGTGATTAGGGTCGTCTGGGAGCATATGCACCCCCTCCCTCCTCACCCGTACACACTTCAGTAAACACAATGCCAGGGAAAAAGAGGGGGAAAAAGGGAGCCCAGTCCACGCAGTGCTCTCTAGCCCCTCACTGAAGCTGCTTTTGCTGTCGGGCATTTTCTGCTCAGAGGGTTGGGCTGTGTGTGGACGCCGGGCTTTCCAGGGTCAGACCAGGGCCGAGGCCCGAGCAGTTAGGTGCTGTGTTAGAAAGGCAGGCTCCTAACACAGAGACACTATTAGAGAGACATCGCTTAGCCCGGAGTGTTCCCCACCACCATTCCCAAGGGGGTCCAAGGACCCACGGCAACAGGGGGAGCAGGGAAATCCAAGGGGGAGCAACAGGAAATCCAAGAAACGGGTCTGTCATAGAAACCGTTGCTCAAAGTTAACCCTCCCAGCAAAGCCACCAGCACCAGCCAAACTGTCGTCACTGCCACCGAGTTTGAGCTGAAGTCACCGACTTGACGGTATCGGGCGCCTCTTTCA
Organism: Mellivora capensis; assembly: GCA_004024625.1. Taxonomy (NCBI): domain Eukaryota; kingdom Metazoa; phylum Chordata; class Mammalia; order Carnivora; family Mustelidae; genus Mellivora; species Mellivora capensis. The sequence goes on along the minus strand of PISX010006696.1, from coordinate 22,201 downwards.
GTCTGAGGTGATGTCAGAAGCTTATATTGTATTTTCCAGGACCTGGGAGGTTTCTCTTCTAACTGTGTTAGGACACAGTTAGATGGATAAAGGAGGATAAAGTAGTTAGGAGGATAAAGTAGAGTTCATTTTAGATAGGTGTTCCCGTTTTATTTATTTTAATCTGGCCAGATTTCCCCTGGGTACCCAGAGCCCTGGAGATTCGGGGAGAGGCCTCATCAAGAGAGGGAGGGGACAGACTTTGGCGCCCAACCCCACTTCCTGGGAAGATTCATACAGTTAGTGGTTGGAAAAAGGGGTGATGATTTATATCCAGTATAAATAAAAAGTGTCCCTTAGAAAAGGACAGATAATTTAACATAGCACAGGATGGGCGCCTGGTGAATGATTTCCAGGGGTTTCCAGGCCTGACTCTGCATCCTGATCAGCTGGGGAGAGATGATTAAACAGAGAGATTCCCTGCCTCCTCCTGACCTACTGAATGCAAATACCCAAAATCAGACCCAGGATAAGCTCAGGGCAGTGTCTGCACAGCCAGGCTTGGGATCCAGCAGTGTAGACAGTGAGCGCTCCAGGTTTCAAGGCAACTGTGCTCCCAGTGGGGAAGACTGGACCCGAAGTCAAACGGAGCAGGAGGCACCAGACAAAGCCCTCCACAGCTCCCCCCGCCAGGGAGGATATCCACGCAGGATGGATTTCCGCATCCTCAGCCTCCCCACACAGTCATTTTGGGGTGCAGAGCAAGAGCTGGAGCCCAGATGTTGTCCTGGCAGCCAGCAGCCCTCCCGTCTCCTCAGGAGTATTTTTGTCTGCAGCTTAGCAACCATTTTCTGATCTACACTGAGGGGAATCGGAAGGAAGAGGCAAGAGCTATAAGTGCTAATGGAGCCCCAGAATGCAATAATGAAAAAAAAAAAAAAAAAACGAGATTTTGCTAAAGCAAAGATTTTGGCAACGTGCAGACAGGAACCAATGACACGGACTGTTCAAGCTGCTTTTGCTTCTTGTCCTTCTATCCCTCCTTCTCTCCTACCCCCATATCTGACCGTGCTCCCTATACCTCTTAGCTCAGCACCATAAAGGACTGAATCCGCCATAAAATGGAGAATTCAGAGATGCCTCCAGACAGTGTTGAACAAACTTCATTAACTGGTTTGCTGATTTGGGAGTAAACAGTGAACGTGACTTTTTTTTTCCTTTTTAATCCTAAGGATGATTGAGACAAGATCTAGGCTGGAAACTGTAATTCATATCTCATAAAGATATCCCTGGCTCACGTGGAAATGCCTACCCTCAGCTTGCTTGCATTTGGGAAGCAGGCACCAAGATCGAGGAACACAAGTGTATAAACAAAATAACCCTTTCTCACAGCGTTTCCTCTTGTGGAGCTCTTTCTGGTTCTTTCCTGTTAGAAATGATTAATTAGTTCAGTAGCTCATCAAAGGAAGGTCCCAGCACGGCTCCCTACCTGTGTATAGAGGAAGGATCCCGGAAAGCTCTGGAATGTGCTGAACAAATTACACTTGGTAAAGATTTTATTTAAATTTCCAAGATAGCGTTCACTGGAGAATAGCCAGCATGTCCTGGTTTTCCCTGGAACTGTCCTGAAGTCTCGTGTCCCGGCAGCCCCTCAGTCCTGGGCAGAGCACCATGGTTGGTCGCCCCGTTGACTGGCACGACCTCAGGCAGGCACTGAGAGTGGAGAACACCAAGTCCTCTCCCCTCCTCATGCCGGCCAAAGTTTCTCTGTCATGGCTGCTTCCTTGTCATGCTTCTCCCGTATGAGGTGAAACAAGCTGTCCCTGTCTGGCCCGGCCTCCCCCTAGCCAGAGCTCCCAGAGGTCCGTTGCTGGGGACACCTCGGGACCTGCCCACACTCTGTTGGAGCCACCTGGGTGGACTCTCACAGTGGGTCCCCCCACTATGCAGGCTCGCCCTTCCCATGGACATCCACAGGCTTCCCCAGGGCCTCATGGTACCTCACTGCCTGCCCCGGCCAGCTCAGGAATCAATACATAGAGGCCATAACCCCTTGTCTTTCCTCACTGAGGATAAGCTCTTTCAGGGGAAGGAATGCCTTCCTCCTCCGTGCCTCTCAGCCAAAAGCCTAGCAGAAAACCCAACAGATTCAGAGCTCAGCGCTTGTCTGCTGAGCTGCAGAACAAAATGGACAGGCTCTTAGATCCCTGCCTTCTCCCATGGGGAGGTAAGGACGTCTCCCACCCTTGTTGGGGCTCCTCTCCCCAACAAGACCCTGTTCCTTCTAGATTCCCCCCTTCACCTATTTGTGAGGGGGAAACCCCTTCCCGGTGGGGCCCTTATTTGGGCCTTCTATGACATGCTGCAGGAGGACCCCGTCTTTCCTGGGAACTGGCTGCCAACCCCACCATGAGCCCAGTTTTCTTAGTGGCCCCACCTTAGGAGCACTGCCCTCCCTCTTCCCCATGGACACACACACAATACCACTCCTCAACCCCTGTCTCAGCTTTGACCAAATCTGGAGGGTCTGAGCACCTCCCCCGACATAGTGATATCTCTGGTGGCTCTGGTGGTCTCACAGGTGGTTCTCTGTGGCTAGTCCCTGGGCCTACGAGAGTCGGGCTGGGGTTAGGTCTCCTCACCCAGCAGCTGGAGGATCCGCAGCCTAGGGATTTCTACTCTGGAGGCTGAGCGACCTGGGACACACATTTTTCAGAAGGACCTCATCTGTAGGCATCTAGGGTGACAATGTGGGTTTATACAACAAAAACAGGGAAGCCATCAGGAAAGGAAAGGGAGAAAATCATCCTCATGCCATTTTGAAGTTAAGGCTGTGCACGTAACATCACACATTCAGTCACTTCCGGGATACGCTTAGCTTCTCCCATAAGCTGCCAGATCCTTATTACTTTTAAAATCAGTAAGAGCAGTTGTTTGACTGGAGCAACTTGTCACTTTAATAAAAAGGAACACATTCACCTACGATTGGACAAAGCCCCAGTTACCTTCAGACTGAGGTTCTCAAGGCTGTATGTTTGTGTTCGTGGAATTTGGACTGGAATTCGTAAATCAGGTATAATCGGTCTTTGTCTCCCTTTCATCTGTCCCTTTGTCATGGGGAACATATGTCCTGTGGGGGTCACAGTTGGTGAGGTCATTAGTAAGAGAATGTTCTATCTGGTGCTGCGGGAATCAGTGCCCGGGAGCCCGACAGGGGAAGCAACACCTCCAATTAGCCGACAAAGCTAAATTGGGATGTGTTGTGATCATCATTGTAGACAAAGAACAAAAATCGTATAACAGGTTAGAAATGCAGTAAGTTAATGAAAACGTTCCCATGGAAAAATACAGGCTACAGCTGGAGAAGGAGGGACAGGGGATGATGGAAATTCAGGAAACGGAGAGTCAGTGAAATAGTGTGATTTGGAAAGCAAGGGAGCAGATTTATGAGGTGAGACGGGACGGGTGTGCAACGCAGTATGACAGCTAACTAAGCAAAGGGGACTTCAGGCCCTACAATCATCACTGCCCCCCTGTGCGGGACCAGCGTACCTCGTCCCACAGCCAGCAGCATCTGGTGACCATCCCACAGCCATTTACTGAGCATCTACTCTGTGCCGGGCACATGGCGCACAGTCCTGTCCTCCTCCAGAAACTCTGGGAGGCAGGTATGATCACACCCAGCAGGGAAACTGAAGCGCTGAGAAGTATCTTGTCCAGGATCTGAGCCAGCTTGCGGAACCAGAAAGCGACAAAGTGGAATCCAATTTTAAAACTTTTTTTTCTATACACTTGAGCACTGGTCACACTCCTTGGTGAGTAAAGAGGCAAGGTCACAGGCAGTGACCTCTGGCCGTGGAGCCGTGGATGGTGCACAAAGACCGGGAGACAGCCCACCTGGGTTCCAATCCCAGTCCTGCCTCTCCACAGCTGTGCGGCTTTAAGAGGGTCCCTTAACCTCTCTGGGCCTCAGTTCCTTCAACTGTGCAGTGGGAAGGTCATCCACTGTCAGCACAGGCTCTCGGCAGACTAAATCGCTGGTACTATCACACGTCTTATGAGCCGACCTGTAAATTCCTGGGACTGGTGCTTCCCTGCATTGGTCATGACCAGTCAGTTCTACTTCCTGCATCTGAAGTGTTTGTGATCTCAGACCCTGCTCAGCAGAGGTACCTGGAACATCAGGCAGGAATGTAGTCTGCGGGGGAGGGCGAGGGACGTGTCCAGCTGGCAGCGGCCCCGTCAGGACCCACGGCTGTCGCACAAGCCAGCATCTGCCATCTAAGGGAATTGAGTTCTGAAGGAAAGAGGGTGACAGGGAAGTGATGGTTCCAGACCCCACCCTAAATGGAGGCCGTTGGAGGAAACGAAGGTGTGAACAGCCTGGGTAAGAGGAACAGCCATGTTGTCTTTGCACGTTTGACTGAATGGAGAGGAGGGAAGTAACTATCCCAGGTGGCTTCTGAGGGTGGGGCTCGAGAAGGGGAAAGATGGGGGTGGGATGCGGTGGTGGAAAGGGCTCGGGCTTTGATGGCTTTGCTAGAAGAACAAGGTGATTCAGTTCAACACTGTATTTTCCAACAACTCTCCGACAGCAGTCGGTGTCCTGCAGTTCAGTCCCAACCCCGGAGCTGAAGCAGCCCTTCACGTTAGGGGACTCCATCCCACCTGACTGTCCCCACTTCCGCCACCAGCCCCGGGTCCTGCGTCCCTAGGCTACACACTGGTGTCTGGCCTGGCTATAGATTGGAGGATTCTCACAACCCCTTTCAGGTTTGATAAATGACCAGAATGGATCACAGAGCTCAGAAATGTGCTCTATTTATGACTAGTTCTCTTACAGAGGCTACGACTCAGAGAGGCATCGAGCAAAGGACAGTGGGTGAGGGCACGGAGCCCCCAGGCTGTCTCTGGGGTCACCGCCCTCCAAGCACGTTGGTTTGTTCATCTATCCAGAAGCTCCCTGAACCACGTTGCTCCAGGGTTTTTACACGGGTGCCACTGCATAGGCACAGGCGACTCTGTCCTTGGCCACAAGACTGAACGCAGTCTTAGAGGTCAGAGGACGTTCCCATCTCATGGTTGGTCCCTCTAGTGACCTCCTGAAGCTCCGCAGACCCCCACCCTTCAGTGATCTCATTAACAGACACTCAGATATGGGAGAAAGGGGCTCATTATGAATAACAAAAACCACCCCATCACTCCGGAAATTCCAAGGGTTTTAGGAGCTCTGGGCCTGGGACCTGGGACAAAGGCCAAATATACTTTTCTCTACACCACAGATACAGTTGAACATCCCTTCTGTCTCTCACGTGTTTTATTTAGTGGCTTTCAAACAGTATGAGGTACCGTCCTGCTCAGTGTAAGAAAATACCTTTATAGCTAGAGCTCCCTGGCAATTTCACGGGCTGCCTCCCAAGGTCTGTGCTACCTGGATGGCGTAGGACGTGATCTGAAGTTGGGGGACCCTAGTGGGGGAAGCTGAGAAGGAGATCCCACGGTGGGCGGTGGTTTGGGCCTGATGCTCACTCAATCACGATGGCGGGGACACAGTGTAATGTGACTGCCTCGTTTGGTTTCAGAATCGAGACACACTTCCTTTTTGGATGAACAGCACCGGCAAGAGGGAAGGCTGGCAGCACGGTTGGCACGGCTACGACAATGAGCTCATGGACATGCGGGGCATCTTCCTGGCCTTTGGCCCCGGTAGGCAAGACATGACCACATGCTTTGTCCTCCATTCCCAAGGAAGTGGTCTCCAGGAGGGGCTGACAGCACTAGTAAAGGCTCAAGTGATCTCTTTACGGACCCTCTTTATGAGCAAAGCTGAGTAAATCCAGCTGGTCTCCACGAAACATCTCTGGCTGGCTGGCTTTCAGATGCTTCTTAAGTTTGGCAAACGTGGCCAAATACTTTTCCTTGTAAATTTTAAATCTTGAGTGCGGTGAAGAAAATGGATTCCACATGTTTGTGATTCATTTTTTACTTAATTCATCAAAATGTTATTTCACAGCTAGCTGACGTCCGGGAAAGCTTATCAGACACCAGGTTGCCGACAGCTGTGAGTCTGAGCTGACGTGATCACTTCACAGGGCCTGACTCCTCCGCAGGTCCTCCCTGTCTAGAGCACCCAGCCCTGTGAGGGTGGGTCATTCGGTTTAGGGCCCAACCAGAAGCTGGAACGTGCTCAAGACCAGGCTAGGAAATGACCTTGAGATGGACTTTGAATGAGCCAGAAGGCCTAGGGACATCTTGGATGAAAGCAAATTTACTCTGCCTTCCTTGACCAGATACATTTCTAAGGCTGGAATAGAGGGGGGATGGAAAGGGTCTATTTGGTCATTTGCTTTAACTGACAGAGGACTGTGAATTCACATTGTGGGTAAGTTTATCAAATACTCTGGAGACCATACTATGACCCAAACACCGCTTTCATTCTTTAAAAAAAAAAAAAGCGGAGGTGAGAGAGGCATTCAGCAGCCATTAACCCTCAGTTGACTGACTCATAAGCTAGTCTGTCTCACTCCTGTCCACTGTCCTTCTTAGATGTAGTAACTTACCCTGACGTGCGTATTCTGAATGCTATTTTCTGGACGTAGATCCCAATGTTTCCGCCCATGACAGTCCGTGCTTCCCTTTCCAAGTATAGGTTAGAAATCTTGCCTAGAAGGTCTGCTCTTCTTGATGTAGCAAGACAAAGATTTATGTTGACCCCTCTCATTCCATCTGCCTTGGGTCACTCTACTTACCACAAAATAGCTGATGACAGCAACTGGCTGTCCATTTCTGCATGCTCCTCGGGAGCCCCTGGCCTCCTGAGCCTAGGGATCACATGAGTCCAGGTCCTTTCCCATATGTGATACGAGTTCCCAAGTCCTGAAGCAAATGTCAGTACCAGTAGCAGCCAACATTTACAGAGTGTTAACTGGGTTCACAACATTGGCCTAAGAGAGTTCAGAGGCCGTGTCCAGGCACACGGCCATGAACTAGTGAGAGTTAGCGGGAGCTCCCTGTCAACCACGCCTCAGGTCGGATTAACCTCTTATACAACGTTCAACACGAGTTCACCAAAGCTCAAAAACATAATGAATGAGGGAGAGAGCCTCAAGGACATTGTTGAGGTCAACCGTTGGATGGATTAGGCTGGAGACTTTCCACGGCTGCAGCCTTTAAATGGGAGAACATTTAACATCAGGGCTTTCATTCAAAAGCATAACTTTATCCTTCCTTAGAAGAGAGAAGTAAGATCGTGAAGGCAAACCAGTTGTCAGCAGAAGGAGGGTTTGTAAACAACAGTCTCAGGCATAGAGCAAATCAAGCCTCAAACCAAAATTTTAAAACAAAGTATCCAAAGCTATGTGAGCTTAAAGTTAAATTCAGAGGGGAAAGTTTGTCCGTCCACAAAAGCCTCCATCATAGGCTCCTATAAAACCAAAAGCCGAAGCCTTTTACAGACAGAGAGATGACCCCTGATGGAAATGGACTGGGCCCGTAACAAAAATGTTTCCAGGCAGATACCGCCTTGAGAGCCTCCCTCAAACCATCACGTTTCTGGCTCCAGTTCTCATGAAAGATTGAACAGCTTTACACACTGAGTGTTTACTCTAAAGAAAATTTAAGAGTGAGGCCTTTAATAGCTATCTAGCTGCACTTTGAGATAAAGGTACATCCTTCCTGATTAATTGTATGCTCTTCTCACTCAGGGAGGAAGCCAGGCATCATTACAGCTGCTCAGATACAGCTTAGAAGTCAGTAAGTCTGGTCTGGCAGAAAGAAAAGGAAATAATTCTGGAAGATAGCCTTTCTCTGGTTAATCCCGGTTTCTAATTTGAACCACCTAATCTCGCCCCAGAGAACTCCACATTTCAAGATAAGACGGCAGGAGTGTGAGTTGGTGAGCTGCCTGTGAGGGAGCAAGCCTCACCCGGAAAGCGGCCCAAGGTGGCCAGGCATGGCATGAGGCTGCAGAACCTTCTCTCTTTAAGGAGCAAGAGTTTCAATATCTGGAAAATTTAAATTCATGGAGATAACTTGGATTGCCAATCCAGATTCAACATGCCACCTTGAGTTAATAGAGCTTGGCCGGGTCCTCCCCAGCTGGATCTGGTATTGTTCTGCTGTTAAGAAATTTTCTAGAAGCTCTCATTCTAGCCTGGATCCTCTGTCATTGGGCCCAAAGTCCCAGCACTGCAGCATAGGAATTCATGAACCAAATGGAATAGGGGGCGATACCCCAATTCTCCTTCCTGCCTACATGCAGAGGATTTAACTTTGTACTTTCAATGTAAAATGTTTTCTAATAATTTTATTGTCAGTAGAGCTTGATCTCAGCTTTTCCTGCTGAGTGTTAAGGACACAGACATTTGGAAGGCTGGGGAAGGACATGTTGGGTTACTGTTGTCCGCCACCCCCACACTGTCCCCACCCACACACGTGACAAGGACATGGCCACCATGTGGTGAGGCAGTGTGGTCATCACGCCCAGGTCCATGGCAAGTCCCAAGGAGGGAGAGGAGTTGCCGCCACATGGCTGGGACAAGCTTTCCATTGATTTTTCATACCACAGCTGATTCTTCTTTGGGGAAGTCTCACCACTGTCCTCACCTCGTTGCAATCAATCACCTTGATATTGAGAAGGGCTGGGATTCTGGGGCAGTCCTAAATCTCCTCTCCATGCAGTTTCCGGATTTTGACCAGTTTTTACCATGAGGTGATGCTGCCTTATCCCTTATCCTTCCTGCCCCCAAATAAAGTGAATCCTCTGAATAATTTATAGAGTGAGTATTTCCAGTCCACAGTTTGCCCTTATGGGGTGTTTATTCTATGCACTTATTACTAAGAACAACTACTACTCATCAAGCAGATGCACTGTGCCTGGACCCTCGGTTTAGGTACCCTTCCCATGCCCATGTCCTGGGCTTATCCAGCTACTAAGCAGCTGTGGGCTGGTTGCAGAGCCCATTCACTTCTTATGCTAGAGTCAACATTACCTCTCCAAAATGAGCAAAACCCATCACTTGGGAAGTGGGCCTGGGTCGAACATACTCTGTGGGCACGTTTTCTGAATAGAACTTCCGTGCTTGTGATTTCAGGGTTAGTATAAGAGCAGCATTTGGTGTTGGCACTTCTGGACTCTGTTACCGTTGGTGTTTGTTTGCTTTTTAAATAAAGTACTTGTGATCATTTGAGCAGAGCAATTATAAAGGATTCTCTTCTAAGGTAGACAACTTGGCTTTACAGCCCCCAAACCACCCATTTCCTTTCAAAGTCTTGCATGGACTGAAAGCACTAGCAGAGGCCTTCATGGTTAGATAAAACCTCCTTCTAGAATTCAGTCTCAATATAGCTTTTGGGGCCCAAAAGAGAAACTGCTGTGTACACTACTAACTTCTTACACTCACTCTCTGAACAGACACGGACTTGGCTTTCAGCCTCGTCTTTCCTCCTGTGGAGAAGGAGAAGGTGGACTCTTGTCTGCAGTCCCTCCGCACTCACTAGGCTGTGAACAGCTGCCCCTGCCTTCTAGTCTCCTGCGTCACCGCTGGGGTCTGGGGCAGCCACTGGGTGGAAGCAAGCACAGCACTCTTTCCCACCCACCCGAGGAGCTCTCGGCGCCCTCGCCCGGGTCCCCAACTCCAATGCCAGTTTGCTCATTTTCCCCTCGGCTAACTTGTTTGAGCTGCCAGCGAAAGGCTCCCAAGGAATGTTCCATTGAGTCTCCAAACATATTTAAGAAACCATCACTGTTGTTTTTGAGGTGGCCAGAACTGAGGAAACCATACAGGTTCACATTCCACAAAGCCCTGAGGCCTCGATGTGGCAGGAAAATGAAGGAACGGTCCTCAGTGGCTCAGGGGCCCCCTGGCCAACCAGCTGCTGCTAGATAGATGTTCTGGAAGATAAGCCTAGCGTATAATTGGGTTTGGGGGGCTCAGCAAGACAGTCAGACTTCCGTGACCACACGTGCTCTCCAGGGCTCGGCGGAAATGAGCAGCAAACATGGAGATGCCTTCAGCCTCTCCAGGATAGCTCTGTTGTCAGGAAGGGCCCACTTATGTACAAAGACAGTCTGCTGACTTGTCTTTCTAAAGACACTTGTCTCCCTGAGCCCTAGAGAACAGCTTCCTTTTGTAAGCTATAGCCCTTCCGGATACCCTTCCAAGTTCACCGTGACTTGGCCATGCCCCATTGACAGAGCTGATCTCCAGTCTCCTAGCTGCCTGGAGCCTGAGTATAATTCTCTGTGTTGTGACTCGGCCCCTTTCTGCCCCAGGCATGGCTCTGACTACTTGTTTGCTTGCCTTTCCCTTTCAGATTTCAAATCCAACTTCAGAGCTGCTCCAATCAAATCTGTGGATGTCTACAATGTCATGTGCAACGTGGTGGGCATCACTCCCTTGCCCAACAATGGCTCCTGGTCCAGGGTGATGTGCATGCTGAAGGACCAGGCCAGCTCGGCTCTGTCTGTCCGACTGAACAGCTGGGTTCTGGTCTCAATTCTCCTCTTACTGTTCGTATAGATGCTGCTATTGTTGTCCCCAAATGTTCAGCCAAGGGTGCCTCCACAGTGGGACGGTTTTCATTTTCTATTTGAATAATAGCTTCATTAACGCAATCATGGCCACAAAAATTGCAAATATACTGTTCTTGGATGATCCCATACATAAAAGTCCTTGTTCTTAAAACAAACAAAGAAACACCAAAAACCTCAAGTTTTATTTCTTCTGGAGGTAAGGAAAATCCCAGCTTTCCATTGGTTCAACTCCATGTCATCTTCTGCATTGTCCTCATGCGGTCACTCAGACGAGCTATCTGGGTAGGAGCCTACACGTGGGGCAAGCAGACTTCGAGTGGATAGTACATGGACTCTTGGGCCAGTCTCTGTCCTGCTTTGCACAAAGCAGGCCCTTGTCTGTGTCCACTCCACACCCAGGAGCCATCCTTGGGGTCTAGAGCTACAATCCTGCACTCCTCCTTCCCTCCCAGAAAAACGAAGCCCACATAAAAGCAATAGCTGTCTTCTGTTTCTGGCCCAGCTCATGGACTTGTGTTTTTTGTTTGTTTGTTTTTGGGGGTGTTTGTTTGTTTGTTTGTTTGTTTTTCATTTTGTACCAAGTCCCAGAAAGGGCATATCTTAGCTTGGATCACCAATCAAAAGTATGAAGGACTGAAGAATTCATAGAACAAGGTGGAAGTTGTGGGTGCCCTCCCAGAGTCTGGAGTGCACAAAAATGTCTCCCTTGGCTTGAGGAGCAGAAAAGCTTGCAGCAGACCCAAGCTTCTGTGAGGCTCAGTGTGTCCCGACATGGAGTCTTGCACACGGCAGGCCCTGCATGGCTTTGGATCCCCAGACAGAGTGTAGGCTACGGCAATACCTGACCTATCATTACACATCTCGCTGATGACTCTTGGACATGTTTGCAGAAATCTTGGTTCACTGCTTGGAACGGTGGCACGGTAAGCCAAAGTTCTAGGCACCAGTAGTCTGGAGCAAGGCTCGTGGAATACCAGCAGCAAAGTGTATCCTGAGGGACCCAGAAGCCCGAGGGAAATGGTGGGGGGGGGGGGGGGGGGGGGGGACGGGGAGAACACGATGGAACCGCATCCCAGTCACTAACCAATTAGCCATTTGATTCAGAAACGGTTTGGTCGAAGTGCCACCTCAGGGACCTAAGTTCTTGGGAAACCCCTAAGAAGGCCCACTGAGCCTGAGTTGAAATGTTTTCAGGTTAGTTATCTAGAGTTGCTGTAGGAAATCTTGCTGTGAAACAAAGGGTAACGGCATTTTAAATGATCAGAGTCACATAGACCTATCATAGTGTCAACAGTGAGTTTACACTAAATGGGGACACATCTGCAAAGGTCAAGAGACTTTCCATCAGGAAGAGACAGCCCAACAGGCATGATGAAGCCTTATTACAGTGTTTGCCTTGAGAAATGAGCTTCAAGGCTCACCCTGATTCGAGAAGGGTGGGAACATCTCTGTGCCTTGAATCATGAGAGCAAAAGATTGCTACTTAACAAATACATATACCAAATCTGTCATCACAAAAGATTTCTAGGGATTTAGGTAATGTGTTTTAAAAGTGCCAGCCAACCATAGAATCAATTAGAAAGAGGACAAGCCGGCCTTTGTTATTTGGCTGAAAACAAACTGGTGCTCTCAGAACATTGGGCAGTGGTGTTTGAAACAGGCATCCATTGTTCAAAGTGCCCTTTGTCCAGAAAACAAATCCAGTGGAGCCCACCTTCCTCCCTTGTGAAGGAAGGATAGCTTAGAGATACCCAAGTGATTCAGTTTTAAAGGGGATCATGAAAATCAAGAGAATACAAACCGGCACACAGTCTTACCCTTTGTGTTTCCAGCTCTGTTCGATCATTTTCCCCTCACTCATCCCTAAGGACTTCAAGTTGCATAATAAAATCTCAGATATTTGTCTGACAGAGTGTAGCTAATAAATAATCTTAAATAGATGAACAAGAGTAAGGTACTTTTGGAATCATAAATACTGGTAAATAGTAAAGAAAATTCAGACACTAAATGGAGAAAAAACTTTTCCTAAAATAATGCCTACATTTTAGTGGATTAATTATTTGGCTAGAATTTTTTCCCCTCTGATTTTTATTTTAAAGTTACATTCTTTTCCTCAGGAAAATTTCCCCTAAATGTGTTCTGTTCCTTTCGAGTAAAATCTCGTACATATGGACACCGCTCCTCCTGGAGTATTTTGCTACTTCACTGCTAATTCCAGGAGGAAGTTAATTGTACTGACCTGCAAATACCGAAGATAAACCAAAGGAATGATCCTTACATTAAAGATGAGATAAATGGCTACTTTCCCTGCCCAATGTCTAATCTCCAGAACCCAATTCAATTAAGTTCTGAAGACCTAAGCATCAATTAGAACTGACCCAGGGAATTCTTTCTAGCCTCCAAGAGTCCTGATTATAGAGTCCTAACTCTTCCTACTTTTAAAGAGAACTTGGAAATCCATGTGGATCTGAGTTCAGTCACTGACGGCCATTTGCAAACTTCCTGGGATTGTAAACGTCACCTGGCCTGCTTCCAGATATATAGATTCAGAAGATCTGGGTGGGACCTCAGACAGCACTTGTAGGTTTGGGTTTGCTCTATGGAGAGAGAGGTTCTGGTTAGACCTTGGTAGACCTGAGTCTTCTGACAACAATTTCATAACCTGCAAGTTTCTCCAGAGGCCATTGGACTGGCATCTCCTACTGATCCCAGCAGGGTCAAGCTTCCAGCCCTCTCTAAGCCAAAGCAGATCTGCAAGCCCCAGGGATGGAGAGAGGCACCCAGAGAGGCAAACTTTGCTTCTCCACACCCCATTCCCATGAGTCTAGGATTCCCAAGAGCATTTCCAACAAACTCATTGTTGAAGATGTAGGCCTGGTTTATGGATTTTCTTAAAAAAAATAAAGTGTTTTTTGCATTTCTGTAAATAGCAAAAGATTTCAAAATGTGATTGTGCATTTAATCTTTTTAAACAATTTGTGATAGACCAAAGTCAGCTCTTGTAAACTACTTGCTAGAATGAAGGGCGGTGGTAACCTTGGACGACTGGTTCTAAAACATGTAAAACTCGGTCTCAGGTGTATGCTGTGAAAAATATCCTTGTGTGTGTATTGCTTGGAAATCATAAAATAGCATCTAGCACAGTGCCTCAAATGTTTAATAAATTTCCATAAATATGTGTTGAATAAAAAAATAAATCTCATGAAGGAGACCTGCTTACACTTGAGATATTCTCTTTGTCTCTAGTTCCACAAGTTAAAAGAATGATTCATTTTTTACTTGCTGTCTTTTCTTATCACCCAACTGATAATATAATTATACTTCATTCCATGGATTAAACATAGTCCACCCCAGGCTTATGAATTTGATAATGGAAGGAAGGAAGGAAGGAGAGAAGGAAGGAAAGGAAGGGAGGGAGGAGGGAAGGAAGGGAAGGGAGGAAGAGAAATTAGATTTTGAATATACTAAATGTAATATACTTTTAGAATAACAGCTTTATCAAATTTAATTCATATATCATATAATTCATCCACTTAAATTGTATAATTCAACAGCTTGAGTCTAGTCACAGAATTGTGCAACCATCACCACAATCAGCTTGGGAACAATTTTATCACCCCCAAAGAACTCTGTATCCACAAGTGTATTAACGGGTCAGTCCCAATTTCCTGCCCACCACCCCCCCAACCTGTCTCAGGCCACCACTAAATTACATTTTGTCTCTACAGGTTTCCCTATTCGAGGTATTTCATTAAAATGGAATAACAATATGTTGTCTTTTGTGGCTGGCTTCTTTTACTCAACATAATGTTTTCAACATTTTAGCATGAATCAGTACTTTCCTCTTTTTATTTCCAAATTATACTCCATTGTATGGAGTGGCTGCATTTTATTTATCCGTTATTTAGTTAATGGACCTTTTTTTTTCTCATTTTTTAGATAGTATGAATATTAGTACTCTGAACATTCATGTATGAATTTTTGTGCACATATGTTTGCATTTGTTTGTAGGATCACCTGCTAACTCTATATTAAACTTTTGAGGAACTATCAGACCATTTTCCAAATTAGCTGCACCATTTTGCATTCCCAACAGCAGTGTGAGAGGGTGCAATTTTTGCCACATCTTCACCAACACTTGAATCATGTAGCCATCTTGGCAGGCATGATGTGAGATCTCGTTGTGGTTTTGATTTGGATTTCCCCAAGGATGAATAATGCTGGGCAACTTTGCATGTGCCTACTGGCCGTGTGTCTTATCTTTGCTGAAGAAATGTTTACTCAAACACTTTGCCCATTTTTTTTTAAAAAACTGGGTTTTGGCCTTTTTATTATTGAGTTGTTAGAATTCCTTACATATTCTGGATGCAAGTCCCTTATCAGATATATGTTTTGCAAAAAGTTGTATTTCCCTGTCCTGTGGGTGTTCTTTTCACTTTTTTGGATAGTATCCTTCATGGCACAAGTTTTTAATCTTGACAAAGTGCAATTAATCTATTTTTCCTTTCATCAGTTGTGCTTTTGTGTCCTCTCCAAGAAGACTTTGCCCGACCAAAGATCATGAAGATTTATTCCTCTGATTTATTCTAGCAGTGTTACAGTTTTAATTTATATTTAGGTCTATGATCCCCTTTGAGTTAAGTTTTCGTTTATGGTATAAGGAACTGATGCTTCTGCATTCTTTTGCCTGTGGATATCCAGTTGTCCCAGGATTGCTTATTGCCAAGCATACCATACTTTTTAGAGAAATGTGAAAATTATTCTGTTGGATATAAACACTTTAAAAAAATAATAATCACTCCAAAAATGTGAATTTTTTTGTACCTCAACACTGGATATGCAACACAGTGTTTATTCCTCATACCACCCCCACCGACCAGGTTAGACCCCCCACCATACTCTCCCTGTATACCCCAGCTACACATAACATCCTCTGTTGTTCTCTGTCATACACCGATCAAAATTCTAATCATACAATAAATAAAGATCTTGATTAATATTGTCTATTTTTCTCACTGAAATTTCAGTGAGAGAGGGACAGTGTCTATCTTATTCACCCAGCGAAATTCCCGACGCACAATAGGTATTGAATGGATATCTGTTGAATGCATAAGTGACTTGGCATTTTATTGCATTTTTTTCCCATTTTTACCACCTCCCCCTACATCCCCACACACAGAAATCACGAACACTTTTTAAAGCTCCCGCTTCACCATTTTAATCTCACTTCTGACCTTCTTGATCTAACCCCATTTTTCCTAAGTAATTACTTACCTTGGTTTTCCTTTGGCACTGAAAAATATTGTACCTCGCAATTATCTTTATTTCTATTTCCTTGAATTCAACACATTCTATTTTGCATGAGTTTGTTTTGTGTGCTAAATATGGGAACAATTACATTTTCCCTCTCTGAGTCATTAGATTATAGTTTTGAATATACTAAACATAATATACTAAACTATAATATAATATATTACAGTTTTCTTGGAAGAAGAGGGCTTCCCTCTCTCCCTCCCCCTTTCTTCACTCCCTCCTTCTTTGGAAGGTCAGGACTTGCGGGGACCCTAATAGTTGGCATCCCTGCTTCCTAATTAATTTTGTATGTAATTGAGGTAGACCCAGTGTTTGAAAGAGAGTGAAACATCACCTTTATTACAATAAAGGTGATAGTTATTGGAGAATGTGGGTTATAATACCACACCTCTGAATCACACAGATTGGCCCACCAAGGCCCTAGACCTGTAAGTGCTCTGCATCCTACCAGAAGGAAAGCAAATGGTCTGTCAATACCAAAGGCAAAGAGATGAATCCACAGCAGTTCCGAGTTAATTCCTTGAACACTAAACACCTGCTGGGGGGTTTCTTCTCGGGGCCACCCAGCACACTTGCTTGCTGGGCCAGGCCAAGTTCCTATGGAGCATCACTGTGGCAGTTCTGAAGGTCACCAGCATGATTCAGGAGGACTCAGTGTGGCCTGATTCATGGTGAGGCCCCACAGAGCTGCCTATAATTTGGCCTTTGGAAAGACACTCCAGGTAATTCACTTGACTTTGCCCTTGCTCGACCCTCCTGGCCCTGTGGGCCATCCTGGCCTTCCTGCTGGGCTCGGACTTGGCGGAACTCCAAATGGGTTTCCCATTTTTTCCAGAAGCCCTTGGAGATAAGACATAGTTCTATGAGAAAACATTCTCCCAATTGTGCATCTTAGCCTAACTCCTGGCAAAAGAATGATTAATTTTAAACCTTTTAGTCATGTAATTGCCGACAGAGTTTGTGATACTCTTGGCAAGTTTAAAACACAGTCAAATCATTTTATTTCATTGGGGCAGAGCCCAGATCCAGCTTACCTCTGCATATCTGGATCCTGGAACAGAGTCAGGCCCCTAGAAGGTTCTCACACATTGGACGAATGGATGAGTCCAGTTGTTTTTAAAAGAGCACACTGACTATGTCCTACAATCCTCTGAAGTTCTGGGGCTGCCTTGGGAACAGCCTGCCTCGGGTAGAGTGGGTCCCTTCAGAGAAGGTTCGAACTGCTAGACACAAGAATAGCACATAGCACACCCTTCATTATGGGTCGAATTGCTAGCCTCACGGCCCTCAAAAAAAGTTATGTCCAAACCCAAGTCCCTGATACCTATGAATGTGGCCTTATTTGGAAATAGAGTTGTACAGATGTAATCAAGACAGAGGAGGTCATACTGGGTTGGGGTGGGCTCTACTCCAATGACTGGTGGCCTTCTAAGAAGAGAGAGATTTAGATCCAGAGACACAGGGAAGATGCCACATGGCACTGTGTGCAGAGTGACGTGTCTACAAGCGAAAGAGCAGCAAGGACCGCAGACAATCACCAGCATCTGGAAGGGGCAAGGAACGATTCTCCCCTAGAGCCTTCAGAGGGAGCACAGCTCTGCCGACACCTTGATTTCAGACTTCCAGCCTCCACTGTGAGAGGCTGCATTTCTGTTAAGATACCTCGTTGGTGGGGACTTGTTACAATGTTCATGGGAAACTGACACACGCTTCATGTTGCTTTTGGAGTCAGTTCAGCTCATCAAGGAGTTCTTGACCCCTCCCCTCTTTCACATCAGATACTATGAATGTGTGGGGAACACATAGAAGAAAAGATGCCATTTCTGCCCTCACTGAACTTACAATGTAGTCATTTAATTTCTTCCATTTTTGAGCAGAGTTGAATTCTCCTTTCTGTGCAGCAAAATGTTTCAGTTGTACAGGCAATGCACAGAGAGAATTTCGGAGAAAACGGGAGTAACACAATGAAAGAAGGCTCTAGAGCAGGAGAGCTGGAGGCGGAAGCTCATTGGCTTGTGCTCCTGATGGCACCTTGTCTGTTGCTTCCTGTAGGATCTTACTCCTTGGCCATTGGATGTTCCTCCTCTGATTTACTCTTCACCTTCCCTGTGGAATTATCCCTCAGCAAAAGAAAGGATGATCAGGCTACACACCTGATTAAAAACCACTCTTGTGTCTTTTATTCCTACAGAATTAAATTCTAAATTCTGCTTCCAAACCATGTCCGTGGTTTTCTCCTCGGTCCAGCGCGCCCCTTGCCACTCTTTGTCTACAAACTTATACTCCCCCTTCATGGCCCAGGTTCTCTGGGAGGCCTTTGTACTTTCATGTCCTCTTATTGTTTCATTTATTACAAAGCAAGTCACAGTGCAGTGTAATAATTTTCTTGCAAGTGTTCTCCAAACAGGGTGTAAGCAAAGCAGAATGGTGGGATTGTGTCCTCTCATTTTTGGAGTCCTCAGACAAAGTCTGGAGCACCAACGAAGTTGACCATGAAATAGTTGGTAATTGTCTGGTGAATGAATGAACAGAGTGAAGAAGTTAGTACATTCTAATCAGAAAATCCCCTGGAGTTTGGACAGAGCTCCTATAGCAGCAAAGGGTTGGGAGAGCCAAGTGCAGGAGGTTTTGTAGAAAGGATCGGGGTTTGACAAATGACTAGCTGTGTGACACGGGATCCAGAGGGCAGGAGTTTCTGTCTCAGCATTTCTGCAGGCCCCCTCTTCAGCCATGAACAAGAGGAAGTGAAACAGATGGGAAGAAAAGAAGAAAAGATAAATTAGCTCTGTCTTCACCACGTTTAATTTGACTTTTCAACAAGACTAACACACGCTTGTACTGTCATTTGCCTAGGCTTGGAGGAGAAAACAGAAGGGAGTTCAGAGCCTTGAACACCCAAGATGTAGCAGATGGAGAAAGAAGAAGAATCCCAATCATCACTTCCTCCCTTCCATGCCTTCTGAGTCCAATCTGCCTTTGCTTCTGAGAAATGGGCAGTGGGAGACAAGAGGAGGTGAAGAGGACCTTTCAGAGGAAGGAGAGGGGTGTTCAAGAGATCCCCTTCCTAGGACAGCCTTGTTTACACCTCTCCTCTCTCTCCTGTCCTGCTGCTTAGGGTAGTTTGACCTCAGACTGGGTCAAGGGGACAAGTAGGAGCTGAATTTCTGCCACATCCCAGAAGAAGGTGGTGCCCAGAAGCACCCCTCCACTCCCACAGTCAGAGACAAGGGCCAAAGGGACAGGACAAGGGTAGGACAGGGAGGGGGAAGGGTAGATAAAAGGAGACAAGGAAGCCATTTTGCCTGCTCTTAAATGAAAAGAGCAGAAGGAACTCTGGGACTTATCAGAGTTCAGGCCACAGTCCACTGCAACAACATAAGAGGTATTTGGGGATCAAAGCTCCAATGAGTAATGAGCATTATTTACCAGGACCACTGTTGGGAACCTGTATGAAGTGGTACCTGGCTTATGGAGGAGGGTTTGAACACTCCAGGATCCAGGCTGCTCTCTCCATCTGAAAGCCTAAAACTAGCAGCCCCATACTCGGTGCCTGGTGTTAGGAAACGCATGTTACACACAATGTCTCCTGCTTATTGCAGGCAGTCGAGGAGCCTGGAGAAAGACAGGTGCAGGTCAGTAGGAGTCTCGGGGAGAAGCCCTGGTTTACTGAACCTGCCCTAGCCCCACTAGTCTCCATCAGCGCTCTTGCCTCAAGCCCCCGCCCCAGAAACACCCACGGAAAGCAAAACAGGGAGCTTGTCTTGCCAATAGCTTCAGACAATGTCTTCGGAACACCCCACAAGCTGACACTGTTTCTGGAGCTTCCACTGGTGACTCCAAAGTCCCTACACATGGCCTCTATAAGCTCCCAAGGACGAATACTGTGTTTGTGGACATGCCTTGTGTAATAATCTTTTTTTTTAATATTTTATTTATTTATTTGACAGACAGAGAGCACAAGTAGGCAGAGAGGCAGGCAGAGAGAGAGGAGGAAGCAGGCTCCCTGCTGAGCAGAGAGCCTGATGGCGGCTCGATCCCAGGACCCTGGGATCATGACCTGAGCTGAAGGCAGTGGCTTAACCCACTGAGCCACCCAGGCGCCTCTTGTGTAATAATCTCAACAAATTCAAGTTTTTAGTTTGGGGCACTGGCTATCAAACCTGGCCACCCAGAATTACCTGAGGAATTATTTAAAAGTATTGAAGCCCAGCACCCAGCCCTGGAGAGTCTCCCTCATGTACATGAAGGGGGTCCCAGAGCTGGTCGGTTTTAAAAATCTCACCAAGTGATTCTAATGTTCGACAAGAAATGAAAAATACCTATGAGTAAGAAAAAAAATGTGATGAAAGAAGAAAAATGTGAGTACATGTTAGGGCCTCTTAAGAATCCAAAGGGAGCATGGACGGTTTACATAATTTTAATGTTCGGATTCATCTAGAATAGGACATACATGGTATTCTGCCATGTTACAAAAAATACAGCTCAGTATGCTAGACGTTCTTTCGTACTTTACAATAAAGATCAAAGTAATAAACCCAGAAGATGGCTTTGGTTTTTAACCAGACCACAATGGAGATGGACACTCTCCCTTCGGGGAATCACAAGTTACTTAGAGCCCTCCTGCAGGTGGCTTGCCACTAATCCTAATCAGAAATATCTGGCAGCCAAATAGGAAACAGGTCCCCTGGTGTAGCCAGAACGCAGGACCCAGGAGAGGATAACCGGAAGAGCAACAGGCCTTGTTTGAGGCCACATTATGCCATGCCGTGGAGGGTGAACTTTAATCTGTCTTTGGGAGAAATTGTCTTACCTGGTTTACTCATCAGTTTGAACTAAGAAAATTAAATCTAGCGATTAAATTAACACTGGCTGACTGTAAATCCAGCGGGGACCAGACAACTTAACATCGGGAGACCCATTTAGAGTCAATAAAATTTACTGTGCAAATACTCAATGCAGGGATTTTGTGTCTTGAAACAGACCTGTTCCTTTCTAGGAAAAGGCTGTCCTGAGTGCTCTTGGATGTCAGCCCAGTGCCACAGGCAAAATGGAGCTGCTGTTGCCAGGAGTCCAGAGAGGACAGGAAGGGCCAGCAGAGCCATGGAGAACACTTCTGAGAGGCTTTGAAGGTCATCACATAACTGTATGTGTGCCCGCTGGAATGGGACACAAGCATCCTCTTTTCTTTCCCTGGAAATGTAGAATGTCCCTATGCCAGCAAAAGGCTGCTACCCCAAGCAAGAAATGTTAGTCATCAAATCCTCAGACCCTGGCTGGGTGATGGGAGAGGGGAGATGAACTTTTAAAGCTTAAGAACAATGACAGCTAGAGGGTATTAGGCTAAGCAAAATAAGTCAACCAGAGAAAGACATGATCTCACTGATATGAGGAATTTCAGAAACAAGACAGAAGATCATAGAGGAAGGGAGGGAAAAATAAAACAAAACAAAACCAGAGAGGGAGACAAACCATAAGAGACTCTTAATATCAGGAAACAAACTGAGGTTCGCTGGATTGGAGGTGGGTAGAGGGATGCGGTAACTGGGTGATGGACATTGGGGAGGGTATGTGTTGTGGTGTGTGCTGTGTGTTGTGTAAGACTGACTAATCACAGACCTGTGTCCCTGAAACAAATCAACAAATAATACATTCTATGTTAATTTTTAAGGCAAAAAAAGAAAAAAGAACCATGACAGCAATCATAAAAGGCAACATAAAGTTTTAAACTTCTGTATGTCAAAAACTAAACAAAGTTAAGTCAAATGGATTCCCAAATGACAACAAAAACACACTAAAAAGAATGACAGTACCTATGATAAATGGCAGAAATCCTTAATCTTTAAAAAAAAAAAAACAAAAAAAAAACATTGGGGACACCTGGGTGGCTCAGTTGGTTAAGCGGCTGCCTTTGGCTCAGGTCATGATCCCGGCGTCCTTGGATCGAGTCCCACATCAGGCTCCTTGCTCGGCAGGGAGCCTGTTTCTCGCTCTGCCTCTGCCTGCCACTCTGTCTGCCTGTGCTCGGTCTCTCTCTCCCTCTCTCTCTGACAAATAAATAAATTTTTTTAAAAAACTCTTTAAATTAAAAAAAAAATTGGAATCAGTAAGAAAAATCATTAAGGCCTCAGTATATAAATGGAGAAAGGGCATAGATTACTATATACAGATGTTTAATAAACACACAAAATAATTCTATACTATATATAAACTATACATGTCATATAATATATATAATAATTCTGTAATTTCAGGAGTAATCAGAATTGAAAATAAAAAAGATCCTATTTTTGTCTCCCACATTGGGAGAGGTTGTTTTCTTTTTTTTTTTTAATTTATTTATTTTTTATTTCATTTCTTTTCAGCGTAACAGAATTC